>JALPQD010000568.1:68897-115703 GCA_023101885.1 Typhlomys cinereus | reverse complement strand
AAGAAAAGAAGAAAAAAGAAAGAAAGAAGAGAAAGAAAGAAAGAAGAAGAAAGAAAGAGAAAAAGAAAGCGACAAAGACATATAGTGTGAGAGAGTTTTCAAGAAAGACAAGTACAGGCTTCAGAATATAGTTGGGAATTTTTAGGAGATAGGGAACAAGATTAATCTTCCCTGAAAGATCTTGAAAAAAAAAGTTGAATTGTGTAGGCAAGTGTTACCAAGTTGTGGGAAATGGGAAAGAAAAGTGGAATGACCCACAGTGGGTGGAGACTAACATTAGGGAGTTGATGGATTTGAACTTTTCAGTTCCCATTTCTGCAACAAATATGTGTGTATATGTTGGTGGAGGTAGTACTGTCATAGATCCAATTGCAAAGGTGCCGACAACTGTATTTTGCAAGCATTTCCACCTAGTCTTAGAAGAGACTACCTCTCTGTCATAGTTAGATATAAGTGTTAACTTGACATCTGAGGGTTTGGATTCTGCACATTTGTTGAGAAGTAGTCACTAGTTAAGCCCAGAGCAATCTGAAAGAGGTGTCTAATTGATAAGAAGGTCTATGTCCTGGGCAGTACTGTCCTTGGGTAGGTGAATAGATGTAGGGAATTTGTTGAGAGTGTTGGCATCCTTCTGTGTGCTTGGTCAGACATAACTGGTCTTGAGGTAATGATTGTTCCTCTCCAGCCATTATGTGGATTATGGCGTGGCCACTTCCCTCAGCCCTGGCTGCCCACGCTGGGCAAGGAAAACCTAACCAGACTGTGTGTCATAAGAGATAATAAACCCCTTGTTCTTTAAGTTACTTGGTCATGATTTTATCAGCTGCAATGCAAGCTATTGTTACACCTTCCCTTTCCAACGGGAGATTGGGGAGGCAAGCATTAGAAATATTCTTTTCCTGTTCCCTCCTAGAGTTCCTCCTTATCAAAATGTATGTCGCTCTTTAACAAGATTGTGATACTCTAATCCCAACCCCAGTCTAGCCTTCTGCCTCTCACCCTGGGCCTTGTCCTGTCTCCTCTATCCAGCCAAGCTGGTATGAAGAAGGAGGATAGATATCATGTTCAGGGATATATTCCTTGTGGTGGCTGATTTTTTTTTTCCTACAGAAATGGAGGGACATCCTATTCTCCCTTTTTCCTTCCTACCAGCCTCCTACTGCAATCTAGTTTTGCGTCTGACTTGTTCCAGAATCACAAAGACAGCCCTGCATCCATGGAGTGATGGCGAGGTCCTGGTAGGAAGGCAGGGTCTAATAACACCCAAAATTCTTTTTTTTCCAGCCTCTATTTCCTTAGAACCATGGCAGGGGAGGAAGTCTGAAGGATTTTTCCTGCTGAAAGGGAAATGTTTTCAGCAGCAGCCTTTGAATGCGGCCTTCAGCAGGGAGTCTTCTGCCTTTCCATGGAAACCAGGACAACGCAGAGATGGAGATGGGATCTCATGGAACACCTCATTTTCCTCATCTGAATAACTTCTGTCACTCAAAGCTATTGGTAACCTAACATCAGTGAGCTGGAAACTCCTTCAAAATTGTGGATAAATTTTTTTTTTATTCATGTGTGGTGTATGTGTGTGTGTGCGTGTAGGTGTGTGTGTGCATGTATATGTGTGTAGAACCACGGACGAATTCGGGAACCACCATGGCCCGCCTTCTCTTGTTTACTCTTGCCCTAGGATTCACAGGCTCGCCCTACCAGGACCAGAAACGCAGGCTGCCCCGCTCCACCTGGCGTCTATCGTGGGGTCTAGGATTGAACTCAGGACTTCGCCTTTAAGCAGGGCTTAACCCCTGAGCCACCTCGCCAGCCCCAAAATTGTGGATAACTTTTTTAAAAGTTATTTTATTTTTAGTGTTTTACAAGTATATCAAGTACTTGTCCCTGATTCCTTCCATCCCACCTCCCACCCCCTCCTCCTTCCCCACCTTCTTCAATCCATCTCCACTCCCTCCACTCTTCTAGCCATCTACCTCATGGACCCAGGGCTCCCTCTGGCCTGTGTACTCTTCTTTAAAAATTTTCTACTTTGACATGCATACTTATCCCTGTTTCCCTCCATTGTCTCTCCCTCCCATCCCTCCATCAATCCACCCTCCTGCCTGTCGCTTCTATGGATCTCAGGGTTGCCCCTGACCCGTCTACTCCTGTGAGCTACTACAGGCCTCCATGGTTATACCAGGTTGGATAATCTTTGAACATAGACTTGCCTTCCCTGAGTTCCAGTGCTTGCCCCTCGACTCCATTTTTCTTTCCTTGGCTGTCTTGTTGAGTGAAGGGAAGTGTTGCTACTGTACACCGTCCACCTCCTAGCAGTGCCTGGCAGATCTTTGGAGGATTTTTTGGAGGAAGGAAAATGAATCAAGGGATTAAACCTTTTTTTGTGTGAGAGCAGCCCTGCCTTTGGAAGCTTGGGTCCAAACACGATACTTATCTCTGTTAACATTGTCAGCACATTGCTTTGGTTCATCTGTGGCTTTTTAATCAATATTCTGTTAGTACTACTTATTACTGATGGGGAGCACATATGCCACAGTCCATGTGTATGTTCAAAGGACAACATGTGGGATCAGTTATCTCTTCCCACTTTTATTTGGGTTCTGAATTCCTTCATCACGTTTGTTACATGAATTCCTCCTTGAATATAAAGAAAAGGCTGGCAAGATAGGTCCGCAGGTAAAGGCAATTGTTTGCACACTACAATCTACTTGACTTATGGCTTCTAATAAATCATTAATTTTTATTTATTTATTCTGTGTATTCTTTCTCTCCCTTTTTTCCTGTATCATTAGAATGTAATTCCACCAAGAAGGATTTTATGAGCTTTTGCATTCTGGGCTTGATTTATGTTGATTAAAAAAAGGCTACGAAATCAAATAACAAAGAATTACACAGTCAAACAAATTCAATTAAGAGGATTCTGAGGGAAATATCCACAGAAAATGAAGTGTCAATCTATAGAAAAGCAACTTCATGGCTTTATTCTCAGCTAATGTTTCTATTTCAAGGACACAAGTCAAATTATTTTGGCTGAAGTTAAAGGGATTTTTTTTTAACACAACGGCCACAACTTGTCTGAGTTTTGAGCCTTGTAGAAGGGAATTATGATTGAAACTTATTAATATGACATATACCTATGAAGTGCCATTATAAGGGTCATTACTTTGTATATGAAGCTAAAGAATGATTAAAAGGAAAACAGAGTCAATAAGAGATGGTGGAAGTGTGTTAATGTTTTCTACTGGGACAAAGTAGCTTTTTAATGATTAAACAGTTTCTTTGAAACGATTACTTATTTATATTACATGAATATGAAAATATAGTGAGATACACATTCCACAGAACACACACATGCAGAATTTAGAAAACAGCTTTCAGGGGTCTTGTTTTTATCTTCCACATTTTATATGGGTTGCAAGATCAAATTTAAGTCCTCAGACTGGCATAGCAAGTTCTTTTGTATGCAGAACCATCTCCTATGGCTTCAAAAGTAACTTAAGAAATATCATGCCTTTACTTTTCTCCTTGGCCTATTTAGGTTGTATCAATTTTATGGAAAGCCGAGCCAGGGAGACAAAATAGAAGCATCTGTGTGATTATATTTTACTTCAAGGCAAGGTCCTATGAAGCCCAGATTTGCCTCAGATTAGCTAAATCGCCAAGGAAGATCTTGAACTTTGATCTTCCTGGCTATACTGCCCTCGTGCTAAATCATAGAGGTGTACCAACTGCCTACTTTATGCAGTGTTGGGAATTGAATTCAGGGTGTCATGCAAGCTAAGCAAGCAGCCTGTCAACGAGCTACATCTGCAACCAGAAAGCGTCCTTCAAAAGCTGCTGTATTTTGAAGTGATTGCAAGGTTTTGCCATGGTTGTGGGCGGTTCAAGAACAGGAACTCTGGTGCTTAAACTGAGACCATGGAACTCACAAGGGAGGAAAAATCTGAAGAAAAAAATAAAAAAAGAACAGAGAAAAAGAAAGAACAAGAATTTAGAAATGGATCAACTGCCTGAATATTTTTGTACATGAACAGGAAGTTGCTTTCAGGACCAGGCCAACAGACTTACACACAGACCTTGCACAAGGGGCTCTGAGATTAAGAAACAGCATCGTGAGCCTCAAGTGGCTGTATTTTGCTGATGGGTGTCTACTCTTCAATCTGTACTTTGGTTAGCGATCTTGTTCTCTGATGGTCAAGCAAAAATGACGAAGAAGAAATATTATAACTCCTCTAAGTTACCACCAATGCTGCTCATATATATTCTCTTTGTCCTAGTATCAGAAGACAGAGTGTAAAACTAGCAAAAAACACCAGGGGTCTATGTTGAGAGTAGGAGGGCCTTGGTGCCACAAGTCTGTCATTCATGCACTCAGGAGGCTGAGCCGAAAGATTTCAAGTTCAAGGATCAAAGTACGTGAGTGAGCTCCTGTCTCCACAGTACGCAGGCGCAAACACTTAATCCCAGTACTTGGGACAAGATAGTTAGGTAAGAAGGAAAAAGGATCACCTTTGAATTCAAGGAAAGATTGATCTACATTGTAAATTCAATGTCAGCCAAGATAATTAAAAAAAACTGTTAATCATAATTTTAGGAAAAGCTGGGGATTATCTCTAAAGAATGGAAGCAGTTCAATGAAACATATTTAAAGAGGTTGCCACTGGGTCCTGTATGTCATCGGAGAGGAGGGCCAAGGGAGGTCAGGCATGCACAAGAAAGGACTCTGGGAATTGGGGCGGGAGGCACGGGGGGATGGGGCGGGAGGTGTGAAGGGAAGGAGAGCAGGGGGTTTGGGGGGGAGGAGGGAGGAGGGAGGGAACTGGTGTACCTATTAAGTTTGTATGAGCTGAATAATATAAAATGTATTAAATAAAAAAAAATGATGGGTCAAGCTGTGTGTTGGGTGATATAGTATGGGCCTAGCAGTATTCCTAACAAACAAATGTGGGTTTTAAGGACCACTTAGGTAGTCCAGCTTGTGAACCAAGTCACCTAGTTGAACACTTCCTCTTTCTCTTTCTTTCCCCCATATAAAATTATTAAATAAATGTAAACATGACCTAGTTAAGTAAATGGACTTTGCAAGCAACCTCTTTAAATATGTTTCATTGAACTTGCTTCCATTCTTTAGAGGCTGCTATGGGCTCATTAACAGACTGAAGTTTCAATAATAATAAAATTCATAGAGTGCTATATATCTTGGCTAAACTTACTGAAATTACAGGTTAGAAGGTTTTTTTTTTCCATTTTTCCTTTTCTTTTTATTGAGAATTTTCATTTACAAACAAAATGGAGTTTAT
Source organism: Typhlomys cinereus (assembly GCA_023101885.1). Taxonomy (NCBI): domain Eukaryota; kingdom Metazoa; phylum Chordata; class Mammalia; order Rodentia; family Platacanthomyidae; genus Typhlomys; species Typhlomys cinereus. The sequence continues at coordinate 110,403 of JALPQD010000568.1, read as the reverse complement.
TGCCTTTGGTGGGACTTCCTCCCCACCCATTTCCTCCTTTCCCACCCTCCCCCTCACCACCCTCTCTCCCACCTGTACTGCAGGACTCCCTTTGAGGTGCCCGAGTTGGTGAAGGAGTCAGAATTTTCTGTAATATATGTGGTTGTGTTGTTTGTGTGTGTGTGTGGTGTTTATGTGTGTTGTGTGTATATTCCACAAAATGTAACTGGAGGTCAGGGGACAACTTTATGGAGTAAGTTCTTGGCTTCTACATTCATGTGGGTTTTAAGGCCACTTAAGGTAGTCCAGCTTGTGTGGCAAGCACTTTTATCCCCTGAGCCATCTCACAGAGCCACAGAAAGTTTTTGTTTCTTTTCTTCTTTATTAATTTTCACTTTTACAGCATACTGAGATTTTCCCAGCTTCAGTCCCTCCCTCCTTTCTCCTATACTCTCTTTCCCTTCACTATTCCCTACCACTCCCTCCCATCCTTCTACCCACATGCTGAAATGGAATTCAGGATTCACTCTGGTTTGTCTACAGGCCTCTGTAGTGTAACAAGTTACCTCTCTTCAGGCTACCCCACTGATGAGTGCATTCCCCTTCACTCACGCAGCTTCAGACCCAAGGTTTTCACTGTGAGCTCCATTCTATGGATCTATAACAGTGCTTACTGAGAGTCAGAAAGGTTTTGTTCTCTGTTTGTTTTAAACACTAGCTCACTGGTTTGCTGCTCCACAGTTTGAGGGGAGTGGTCAGAACTTATGCTAAAAACTATCTTTAGATGCAGGACTGTAAGTGACCTATGAGAAAAATCACAGCCTAATAAATCAGTCTGTTTCAGCACCTAAGTTGTGACTCTTCATTTATCCTCATCTGGAAGAAGAAACTGAGTCTAGGTTTTTCAATTCGAGCCTAAAAAGCATTCATATTTCAGTAGCCTAAGTTGGGGCTCTTTTGATACATCCTCGCCCAGAAGAGGAAATTGATTTAGGTCCATCGTCCTAATAGAAAATTTGTGGTTGTTATTGATGTTTGAGACCTAAAGTCTCCAGTGTAAACACAGAAAGTCTGGCACATGCTTTCAGAATTGTTTTCAAGCAGCTTTGGGGGGATAATTGGAGCATTTTTAACTGTAGGCAATTGGTGTCGTGACTTATCTCTGTGATCTTGGTCTTCAGTTTCCTCATCCGTAAAACAGAGAAGGTGGCTATGACCTCCAAGGTTACTTGCAAAAGAAAGACACAATAGCACAAAAATAGTTAAGTACAGGCTGCCTTCCAGATTGCCACCAAGTCCTCAAATGTCTGTATTTACCCTCTTGGAGGACATCTCATAAAACTGAATTTGCCCTTTGTAACTGAAAAAAGCAATGACTATTTACCAGAATCTACAGATGACCAAGACCCTCGTTCCTTTCGCAGAATAAATGAATGTGAAACATGTATATTGAAGAATGATGGTTTGTCCAATGTCCAGTGTCCAATTTATTTGTTTATCTATAATGGGTGGAGTGGAGTTCTTATATAAATGTAGATTTTGGCATCCCTGGTCTCTGAAGACTTCTCCCTCCCACAGGCAGTACTTCTTCTCAGCATAAACCAAATGTCAATTAATTTAGTATTTCCAAGCAAATCTGTTTACAAGAGAGATGCCTAGCATAGTGTTATGTCTATTACTGTCTAGGGATAGTCTGTTGGAGAGTCTCTTAAAAGCTCAAAACAGGAGAAAACACCGGGCAGGAGCAACAAAACCGGGGGCAACCAGCATCTACCTGTTTTTTTCTTCTCCAGGAAGTCCCTGGCCAGAAGTTGTGCTGCAGGCACGCAGGCATGCAGGTGTCTTGCAGGGAAGGACACACCCACGCATGGCCGGAAGGAACCCAAGAAAGGCCAGATCTACGTGTTTGTCTACCAAACTTTACCTGCCTGTCCACACCACCTACCCCGGACATTTGACTGTCTGGGTATTACTACTAGTTCCATGCAATTATTTGGGGACATGATTTTGCAGTTTGGGCTTTACCAAGACTTGTCTTTCCTTTTCTTCTCTTGCTGGGCTTGAATTTAGATGTGACATAAGAGCAAATGGTAATGAATCACAAACTTATTTTATTTATTCACTCATTTGTTGATTTATTGTGTAATTAAGGTCAGCTAAATGAGAGAGCACTTGCCTAGTATATACAAGGCCCTGGATTTCATCCCCATCCTGCAAAATGCTAACAATTTTATTTTTATCTGTACAATGGGGTAGAGGCACAAAAAGGTGAAGATAGCGACCAAATTTAGGTTGAGGAGACCATTAATGAGCTTCATGATAGGCCACCATTATGTTGTAGATGAATGATCAGGTTTGGCTATAGTAACATTTTTAAAAATTGGTTGTATTCTGAGATTTCTTGGTTGTCTATTGAAGGGTCCATAGACGTGGACAGGCGGGAGGAAGTTGGGAGGGAGTGGAATGGTTTGATGAAGGGAGAAGGGAAATGGGAGAGAGGGGGGATAGAGGGAAGCAGGGATAAGTACTCATATTAGTTAAACTATAAATAAAATAAAATTAAAAAAAGAATGAGAAATGAAATGCAAGGAGATGGAAGAGAATTAAAGAAATCGTTTTTTCATAAGATCTGTGGTCTGTCTGTTTCCTGTGTCTTTTCGCTCTCTAAGTATTGAAGTAAAAAAAAAAAAAACTCGATGAGAACATACATAAATATTATCCAGGCTTCCTCTTCTCTCACACAAGATGCACCCTCTCCAGCCTTGCCTTGTGGTTGCAGTTGACATTAATGGTGCCAACAAGTTTCAGTGTTTGTTTGTTTGTTTTTTCCTCTACCATGTTAGTGCAAAGCTTGTGGACTTCATTTGCTTTGGAAGGAAAAAAAAATTTGACCCAAGACCACTGGGATCTGAAAGCTGAAGTCTTGGTCTGACAGTCTTGGAAACAATTTTAGGATCCTTTCAGACCTCCGTTCATGCTTGTTCAGCAGTGATAAATAACATCGAGTTGGTATTGAGAGCGATATAGTAACAACAGAAAGCTGAAAAGGCTTCTATGTTAGAGGCATTTCCCAAGGAGGTCACTTAGCTATGGTAGTGAGCATGGCCTTTCCTTTTAATTGGTCTCTTTAGGAGCCATAGGGATTATGGCTTAAAGAAAGTGGTTCAATCGAGGGATTCTCTAAGAGAAGCTAAGAAAAGGCTTTCCACCCAGGGCCTTTCCTCAACTGATGCAGCTTGTCATCCTTTTGGAAGCATTGGTGTAAGAAATAATAAATACGGCATGAGAAATCAAGTGGCTTTTGTCAGAAATTTAAAGGGGTGGCATGTGACTAACACTAGAGTCTGGCAGAAGCTAGAACATCTTGTGTGAAGGTTTCCAGCTAAAATCTACCTAACAGTTGTAACTAAAACCACTACTTTGTATCACCTGCTTGTGAGAAACCCCAGAGACTTCCTGTTTCATGTAGCCCATGAGAAAGATCACCAAGTACTAAAGTACCATACAATTTTCTTGTCTGTCTGCTTATTTCCAAGCTGAAGAGAGAAGGGAATTTGGGCTTTCGTTTACAGTATCTGTGATACATAAGTAGATCCCACACTTGGTAGGTAGATAGATACAAGACACAGAGGGGAGTTGTGGGTTGATACTTTCATCTTCACCTTGGGGGGTTACTGAATGAGACAACTTCATGGGCCAAAAGCAATGTGGTGTGGCAAACGGACCTCCAAGAGGGTGTGACTGGCGTGGTGTTAGCTGTTCTATGAGGTCAGAAGTCAGAAGGCTTGCAGGTTATCTGAGGAAGCTAGACCAGCCAAGGATAAAGCACAGTGACAGAGGATAACATGGTTTCATGTAAAATTTACAATGAACCTCACAAGTTATACTGAATGCATCCCTTAAGGAGTGACTGACATTTCGACATTTCTCCTCCCCCGTCCCTTCTTTTGTAAGCAGTCAGAGTCAACGCTATTAAGATATTAAGCAGGCATCAAAGGCGTGGTGGTGCATGCCTCTTTTTCAGCTCTTAGGACAAGGAGGCAGGAGGGTCAAAGTTTAAAGTCATCCTCAGCTACACAGAGATTTAAGCTCAGCCTGGGTTACATGAATCCTGTCTCAAAATGCTAATGCAGAGAAAATACAAATAACAACCATAAAAAAAGAAGCAAGTTCTGGTCACCCAGTGGCTGCTACTGTCGAAGTTCTGATCACTGAAGATAGAAAGAGAACTGTGGTCATGATCAACCACATGTCCTAAAATAAGCCCTCTCAGGGCCATCCAGGGCCCTCCTTGCACTCTGCAGTGTCTGCAGGCAAGCACTCTGAGTTGCTTGCAGTGGCAGAAGGCTTCCTCTTCCCTTGTGCTATCTCTAAAAAAACTGGAGATGTCTCAGCCAGACACCCGCCCCACCCTCGTGTCTCTTCCTCTTCTGGACCCTGGCAACTAGGGATTTCTGCATTCTCCCAGTCTGTTGGTAGAACTACTGAGGCACCCCAGCCCTCAATAAAAATGCAAGAAGAAGACTCCTGCCATCCCAATCTGCCCTGTGAGCTTTTGGTTCCCGTCTGAGTGAGAAGTCGTGTTTTTGTAGGGTGCATGTGAGTCATGATAGTCCTTTCATAAGTAAATGTGGATAAAATTCAGAGAGATGCAAGACTGTTACTCCTCTGTTCGTCTACTGGACTGAGAGGGGGATCTCTTTCCTCTCTTTATTGGTATTAATTAGGGATCAGCAAGCACAGGTGGGTATTACTAAAGAAATCTCTACATATAAAAACACTTCATTCTTTTTTCATACTACTGGGAATTAAAACAATATAGAAAAGCAGCTTTGAACAGTTATTGATCTCAACTAGCAAATTTGCTTTATACTTGGATTTTATTTTTACTTTATTTTTTTGAAACAGTGTCACAGGATGACCTTCAACTGACGATCCACCTGCCTCCACCTCTCAATAACTTGTTCTAGGTGTCTGGACACATGCTTGGCCTGACATACTTAAGTCTCTTAAACACAAATTTCCCTCTATACAAACCTAGGTCATCCTATCTTTTCCCATGTTATGTGAAATTTTGCTCATATTCCTACAGAATGCCATTAATAATCATGTTTATTATGACATACTTATTATGACTACCAGGAAATAAATACATAAATACGATTGTTATTTAGGATTATTTGAGGGGAGTACAATTGTTTTTTATCCCTGAAGTTATCTGTCAGCTTTTGATGATATTTCGAGTATGGAACAAAATATCGTCCTTAATTAAAATGTTCAAGATTAATAGTTTGTCAGACAGATTCATGGTACATCAATTTATAGTCACACAAGATGAGTTTATCTTTCTTTCTTTCTTTCTTTCTCTTCCTCCTCCTCCCTCGCCTTATTTCCTCTATCTTCTCTCTCCCTCCTTCTTTCTTCCTCCCCTCCTTCTTTCTTCCTCCCTCCCTCCTCCCTCCCTCCCTCCCTCCTCCCTCTCCTCCCTTCCTCCTTCCTTCTTTCCTTCCTTCCTTTTTCCTTCATTCTTTCTGTGAAAGGACCATTGCAATTTAAGGCGCTAGTGACTGTGTAATGGCCATAAGTGCAGTGAAAATCATAGACCAGATCCTGTCAGGGATTTCAAAATCTAAGAGAAAATGATCAGATGTGGAGTTGATGGTACTTTCTGAAATCAAAGGTCACTTTGTCAGAGCCCCTGACCTTTAACAATGACATCTGTCCAGAATTTGTTCAATGTAAACTTGATAAATACACATACTTCAAATGAAATTTCCCTAGGTTCCCACAAACCCACACTTCTTTATAAAAGCCATTTTCTATAACAAGGTGGCTCAACAGTTTGGGTTTTTGTGTATTTTTTCTACAGGGAAATCGTGAAGTTGACTTGAACTTGGAGGTCAGTTGTAAGCACGTGCAGAAAACAAAGGAAAGGTGAACCAGCTCTGGTTCTCCATTGCCTCTCACATTGTCTGGGATAAATATCCATCTGCTTCCCCAGGGATGGTTGGGGCTCAATTCCTGTTTATCAAGCTTGGAAGCCAGGCACCTGGAGGCGTGGACAAACAATCATGAGGGACCCACGCCAAGGCTTGGGTACAGAGCGATGGAGATCTAATGAGGCCTTGGGTTTCTCCTGAACAGGGCCCTGGGAGTGTTAATAGCTTCCATCCTTACAGATTCCTGGCCTGAATATGCAAAAGACTAGCGATCTGATCACAAGAATGAAACAAGGGCTGTGCTGCCAGTAACAAAGAATTACACAGGCCCGAAACAAACCCAGTTTTAAAACTCTGGTGGAAGGTGTGAGACAGGATAGAGAGCTCAACTCAGCTCAGACCATCGCCTAGGGGGGTCAGCTGAAGCTCCTGGAACATCCTTTTACAAGCCCTTGGGCTTTCAATGGGCCTTTTAAAACAGTTGATGTATGCTGGTTTTTCAGAGGCCATAGGACCGCTCAGTTTACAGCAGTCTGAATTGGCAGTGTGGCAAAGAAGAACTGAAACACAATTCAAATCCGGGATTGAATTGAAACGTTGAAAACTCAAACGTTATTAACAAATGGCCATGGCTTCTCCTCTAATTATATTCTGTCAAATGAGAGTTGAACATTCAGCTCAGACCTGCCCTTCCAGCCACCAATGTACTATGCTTGGGTGCAGTTTAAGAAGAGAGGATGTGTTTGAAAACCCTTCAGTTGATTTCAGATTCCTGGGTCTGCAGCACTGAAACTACAGTGTTCTTCTTTGGGGTCAAAGTGAAGAGCCAATCATAATTGAGGTTTCTCAGCACTGAGTTGTCTATATTTGGCTATAATCTTGCTTCTTCAGCTAGACTTCTAATATAGCAATTGAAAAGCAGGCTTCAGCAAGCGTTTTTTTTTTTTATCTCTTCTGGTTATAAAAGAATCCTTATCTTTTGTGTATGGAATCGCCTGTGAACTTACAATGTAAGGGAGGGAAAGAACCACTTAAGAAAATTTACTTACTTACTTGAAAAGAAAGAAAAAGAAAGAAAGAAGAAGGAAGGAAGGAAGGAAGGAAGGAAGAGGAAGGAAGGAAAGGAAGGAAGGAAGGAGAAAGAAAGGAAGAAGAAAGAAGAAAGGAAGGAAAGAAAGAAGAAGAGAAAGAAAGAAGAAAGAAAGAAAAAGAAAGAAAGAAAGAAAGAAAGAAAAAGAAAGAGAAAAGAAAAAGAAAGAAGCAGACATCAAATGTAGCTTCTGACTTTATACTGTTTACATGAAAATATATAGAAAGCAGAAAGCAGTTCCATTATATGTAAACATAACCAGAAATGGTTTTATGAAATTGTGGGGATGTTGAAAATCATCCAATGCCATATGCATTAATATATTTTACCTGTAATATTGATTTATAGATTCACTTCTCAGTCCATGAAATAAATGCCTTCTTGAGGAAAAAATAAACTTTCTTCTAAAATTTCCTTCTTAAAAAGCCATTTATTTATTTTCTGTGTGTAGGTCTTGATACATGTGTGGAAGTCAGGGAATGATATTATATAGTTGGTTCTCTTCTTCCATCTTGTGGGTTCTGAGGATCAAAGTCAGGTCATCAGGCTTTTATGAAGCCCTTTTTACCTGTGTAACCATCTTGCTGACCCTGAAGTTTCTTCCCCCACCCTCTTCTTCTTCCACGTGCTTCTTCTCCTTTTTCTCCTCCTTCCTCAGTTTTTAAATTTTTTTTTCAAGCAGCTATACCTGGCTTTGAAGTTTACTGTTAAGTATTGAAGACAAAAATTACATCTTATAGAAAAGACACAAAAGTGATGAGCTTTATTTGAGTTATAAGCAAATAAATACCAACCACTTGATCCATATCATTCATTTCCTTCTCACCACAGTCCCAGAAAGGAGATGCAGTCTTAGCCATATTTTGCAGATGATGAAACTGAGAAGAAGGAGAAAGAGGAAGAGGAGGAGGAGGAGGAGGAGGAGGAGGAGGAGGAGGAGGAGGAGGAGGAGGGGGAGGAGGAGAAGGAGGAGAGAAGGAGGAGGAGGAAGGGCACATGGAGTCTTGCTCCTCCCTGGAGGATCTGTTGGCAGTTCATGGCTGTTGAGAGAGTGAGAGACATTTGGTTTAGTAGTCTAACCATTGGAAAGGTACACATGCTCCTGTAAAAAACTTCCTCCAAGGAGGTTGGGAGGAAAGGCTCTTTTGGGGGAGGATGGGAGAGAAAAGGAATGGAAGGGGACTAGGGACATACAATATGTACTATGTGTCTGTTGTCATGTGAACTTTGTAATTCTTATGCATCTCAGAAGGTGGGCTGTGAAATTATTTTTGCCTAAGGTACTGTGGCTTGTAAGGATCCAAGTTAAGAACACCCCTGGAACTGTGGTTGGTCAAGGCTGCCATGTGTAAGCACTTTATTTTGCTCCACTGACATTTTCTTCCATCTCTCGAATGGGACTTCTCGGATCCTGCTAGCTCCTGACCCTCCACCACTCTCCACACAAGCAGAATTGAGAGGCCTCTGAAAACTGAGGCTAAGTGAATTCCTAGTGACCCCAGGAGATCACACTCAAAAATTATGCTCAGGAGCCACCAGATGAGCCTCTCACTCAGACAGTCGCAGCCTTAGGAACCATCTTAATGGGCTACAAGAGAGGATGCTAAGCAGCCCAACCCTCAGGAACTCTTGAAGGACCCTATGTAATCCAGTACAAAGAAGTGAGAGTTACAATGAAGGGGTAATTAGCCTCCCAGAGGGTATTTGGACCCACTTGTTAGCAGTGGGGGCTGCAGCGAAGGGATCCCCCTGTTCTGAGTCAGATCAAGGATGCCCACAAAACACTCTCTCGCCCCCACCACAAAGAACGTGGATCGTCCATTAGTATGGATGGCTTCTCAGTGAGACACACAGCCTTCAAGTCTCAACTTGGTGCATTGTATCTTTGCTTACAGGAAGCTCCATCTGGGGTTTCTTCAAAGTCATTGTGCAAGCAGGAAACCAGCCACCTGCCATACCCACAGAAGGCAGGAGGAAGGCCAGACGGGGGCCACTTAGCTTTTAACTGCCATGCATCTTCCATGTTTACATATAATGGAACTGCTTTCTGCTTTCTATATATTTTCATGTAAACAGTATAAAGTCAGAAGCTACATTTGATGTCTGCTTCTTTCTTTCTTTCTTTCTTTCTTTCTTTCTTTCTTTCTTTCTTTCTTTCTTTCTCTTTCTTTTCTTTCCTTCCTTTCTTCCTTTCTTCCTTTCTTTCTTCCTTCCTTCCTTCCTTCCTTCCTTCCTTCCTTCCTTCCTTCCTTCCTTCCTTCCTTTCTTTCTTTCTTTCTTTCTTTTCCAAGTAAGTAAGTAAATTTTCTTAAGTGGTTTCTTTCCTCCCCTTACATTGTAAGTTCACAGGCGATTCCATACACATAAAGATAAGGATTCTTTTATAACCAGAAGAGATAAAAAAAAAAAACGCTTGCTGAAGCCCTGCTTTTCAATTGCATATATTAGAAGTCTAGCTGAATGAAGCAAGATTATAGCCAAATATAGACAACTCATGCTGAGAAACCTCAATTATGATTGGCTCTTCACTTTGACCCCAAAGAAGAACACTGTAGTTTCAGTGCTGCAGACCCAGGAAGTCTTGAAATCAACTGAAGGGTTTTTCAAACACATTCCTCTTCCTTTAAACTGCACCCAAGCATAGTACTATTGGTGGCTGGAAGGGCAGGTCTGAGCTGATATGTTCAACTCTCATTTGACAGAATATAATTAGAGGAGAAGCCATTGGCCATTTGTTAATAACGTTTGAGTTTTCAACGTTTTCAATTCAATCCCGGATTTGAATTGTGTTTCAGTTTCTTTCTTGCCACACTGCCAATTCAGACTGCTGTAAACTGAGCGGTCCTATGGCCTCTGAAAAACCAGCATACATCAACTGTTTTAAAAGGCCCATTGAAAGCCCAAGGGCTTGTAAAAGGATGTGTTCCAGGGAGCTTCAGCTGACCCCCCTAGGCGATGGTCTGAGCTGATAAAATGCTCTGCAGCTTCCATTTCCACCAAGTGTTTTAAAACATGGGTGTTTGTTTCGGGCCCTGTGTAATTCTTTGTTACTGGCAGCACAGCCCTTGTTTCAGTCTTGTGATCAGATCGCTAGTCTTTTGCATATTCAGGCCAGGAATTCTGTAAGGATGGAAGCTATTAACTCCCAGGGCCCTGTTCAGGAGAAACCCAAGGCCTCATTAGATCTCCATCTGCTCTGTACCCAAGCCTTGGCCGTGGGTCCCTCATGATTGTTTGTCCACGCCCTCCAGGTGCCTGGCTTCCAAGCTTTTGATAAACAGGAATTGAGCCCCAACCATCCCTGGGGAAGCAGATGGATATTATTATCCCAGACAATGGTGAGAGGCAATGGAGAACCAGAGCTGGTTCACCTTTCCTTGTTTTCTGCACGTGCTTACCAACTGACCTCCAAGTTCAAGTTCAACTTCACGATTTCCCTGTAGAAAAAATACACAAAAACCTCAAATCCTGTTGAGCCACCTTGTTATAGACAATGGCTTTTATAAAGAAGTGTGGGTTGTGGGAACCTAGGGAAATTTCATTTGAAGTATGTGTATTTATCAAGTTTACATTGAACAAATTCTGGACAGATGTCATTGTTAAAGGTCAGGGGCTCTGACAAAGTGACCTTTGATTTCAGAAAGTACCATCAACTCCACATCTGATCATTTTTCCTCTTAGATTTTGAAATCCCTGACATGGATCTGGTCTATGATTTTCACTGTCACTTATGGCCATTACACAGTCACTAGCAGCCTTAAATTGCAATGGTCCTTTCACAGAAAGAATGAAGGAAAGAAGGAAGGAAGGAAAGAAGGAAGGAAGGAAGGGAGGAAGGGAGGGAGGGAGGGAGGGAGGGAGGGAGGGAGGGAGGAAGAAAGAAGGAGGGAGGAAGAAAGAAGGAGGGAGGAAGAAAGAAAGAAAGAGAGAGAGAGATAAAGAGAGAAAGGAAGGAGGGAGGAGGAAGGGAAGAGAAAGAAAAGAAAGAAAAGAAAAAGAAATAATCTTGTGTGACTATAAATTGATGTAGCCAGTGAATCTGTCTGACAAACTATTAATCTTGAACATTTTAATTTAAGGACGGATATTTGTTCCATACTCAGAAATATCATCAAAAGCTGACAGATAATCTTCAGGGATAAAAAAACAATTGTACTCCCCTCAAATAATCCTAAATAACAATCGTATTTATGTATTTATTTCCTGGTATGTCATAATAAGTATGTCATAATAAACATGATTATTAATGGCTATTCTGTAGGAAATTATGAGCAAAATTTCACATAACATGGGAAAAGATAGGATGACCTAGGTTTGTATAGAGGGAAATTTGTGTTTAAGAGACTTAAGTATGTCAGGCCAAGCATTGTGGCAGACACCTAGAATCAAGTTATTGAGAGGTGGAGGCAGGTGGATCTGCAGTTGAAGGTCATCCTGTGACACTGTTTCAAAAAATAAAAGTAAAAATAAAATCCAAGTATTAATAGCAAATTTGCTAGTTGAGGATCCATAACTGTTCAAAGCTGCTTTTCTATATTGTTTTAATTCCCAGTAGTATGAAAAAAGAATGAAGTGTTTTTATAATGTAGAGATTTCATTTAGTAATATCCCACCTGTGCTTGCTGATCCCTAATTAATACCAATAAAGAGAGGAAAGAGATCCCCCTCTCAGTCCAGTAGACAAGACAGAGGAGTAACAGTCTTGCATCTCTCTGAATTTTATCCACATTTACTTATGAAAGGACTATCATGACTCACATGCACCCTACAAAAAACACGACTTTCTCACTCAGACGTGAACCAAAAGCTCACAGGGGCAGATTGGGATGGCAGAGTCTTCTTCTTGCATTTTTATTGAGGGCTGGGGTGCCTCAGTAGTTCTACCAACAGACTGGGAGAATGCAGAAATCCCTAGTTGCCAGGGTCCAGAAGAGGAAGAGACACGAGGGTGGGCAGCTGGGTGTCTGGCTGAGACATTCTTCCAGTTTTTTAGAGATAGCACAAGGGAAGAGGAAGCCTTCTGCCACTGCAAGCAACTCAGAGTGCTTGCCTGCAGACACTGCAGAGTGCAAGGAGGGGCCCTGGATGGCCCTGAGAGGGCTTATTTTAGGACATGTGGTTGATCATGACCACAGTTCTCTTCTATCTTCAGTGATCAGAACTTCGACAGTAGCAGCCACTGGGTGACCAGATACTTGCTTCTTTTTTTATGGTTGCTTATTGTTATTTTCTCTGCATTTAGCATTTTGAGACAGGATCTCATGTAACCCAGGCTGAGCTTAAACTCTCTGTGTAGCTGAGGATGACTTTAAACTCTTGACCCTCCTGCCTCCTTGTCCTAAGAGCTGAAAAAGAGGCATGCACCACCACGCCTTTGATGCTTGCTCTTAATATTCTTAATAGCGTTGACTCTGACTGCTTACAAAAGAAGGGACGGGGGAGGAGAAATGTCGAAATGTCAGTCACTCCTTAAGGGATGCATTCAGTATACTTGTGAGGTTCATTGTAAATTTTACATGAGACCATGTTATCCTCTGTGCACTGTGCTTTATCCTTGGCTGGTACTAGCTTCCTCAGGATAACCTGCAAGCCTTCTGACTTCTGACCTCATAGAACAGCTAATCACGCCAGTCACACCCTCCTTGGAGGTCCGTTTGCCACACCACATTGCTTTTGGCCCATGAAGTTGTCTCATTCAGTAACCCCCCAAGGTGAAGATGAAAGTATCAACCCACAACTCCCCTCTGTTGTCTTGTATCTATCTACCTACCAATGTGGAGATCTACTTATGTATTCACAGATACTGTAACAGAAAGCCCAAATTCTCCTTCTCTCTTCCAGCTTGGAAATAAGCAGACAGACAAGAAAAATTGTATGGTACTTTAGTACTTGGTGATCTTTCTCATGGGCTACATGAAACAGGAAGTCTCTGGGGGTTTCTCACAAGCAGGTGATACAAAGTAGTGGTTTTAGTTACAACTGTTAGGTAGATTTTTAGCTGGAAACCTTCACACAAGATGTTCTAGCTTCTGCCAGACTCTAGTGTTAGTCACATGCCACCCCTTTAAATTTCTGACAAAAGCCACTTGATTTCTCATGCCGTATTTATTTATTTCTTACACCAATGCTTCACAAAGGATGACAAGCTGCATCTAGTTGAGGAAAGGCCCTGGGTGGAAAGCCTTTTCTTAGCTTCTCTTAGAGAATCCCTCTGATTGAACCACTTTTCTTTAAGCCATAATCCCTATGGCTCCTAAAGAGACCAATTAAAAGGAAAGGCCATGCTCTACTACCATAGCTAAGTGACCTCCTTTGGGAAATGCCTCTAACATAGAAGCCTTTTCAGCTTTCTGTTGTTACTAATCTGCTCTCAATACCAATCGATGTTATTTATCACTGCTGAACAAGCATGAACGGAGGTCTGAAAGGATCCTAAAATTGTTTCCAAGACTGTCAGACCAAGACTTCAGCTTTCAGATCCCAGTGGTCTTGGGTCAAATTTTTTTTCCCTTCCAAAGCAAATGAAGTCCACAAGCTTTGCACTAACATGGTAGAGGAAAAAACAAACAAACAAACACTGAAACTTTTGGCACCATTAATGTCAACTGCAACCACAAGGCAAGGCTGAGAGGGTGCATCTTGTGTGAGAGAAGAGGAAGCCTGGATAAATATTTATGTATGTTCTCATCGAGTTTTTTTTTTTTTTACTTCAATACTTTAGAGAGCGAAAAGACACAGGAAACAGATCAGGACCACAAGATCTTAAATGAAAAACGATTTCTTTAATTCTCTTCTCATTCTCCTTGCATTTTCATTTCTCATTCTTTTTTTAATTTTAATTTTATTTTTATAGTTTAACTAATATTTTGAGTACTTATCCCTGCTTCCCTCTATCCCCCCTCTCTCCCATTTCCCTTCCTTCCCTTCATCAAACCATTCCACTCCCTCCCAACTTCCCGCCTGTCCACGTCTATGGACCCTTCAATAGACAACCAAAGAAATCTCAGAATACTAACCAATTTTTAAAAATTCGTTACTATAGCCAATACCTGATCATTCATCTACAACTATCATGGTGGCCTATCATGAAGCTCATTAATGGTCTCCTCAACCTAAATTTTGGTCGCTATCTTCACCTTTTTGCCTCTACCCCATTGTACAGATAAAAATAAAATTGTTAGCATTTTGCAGGGATGGGGATGAAATCCAGGGCCTTGTATATACTAGGCAAGTGCTCTCTCATTTAGCTGTATCCTTAATTAACAACAATAAATCAACAAATGAGTGAATAAATAAAATAAGTTTGTGATTCATTACCATTTGCTCTTATGTCACATCTAAATTCAAGCCCAGCAAGAGAAGAAAAGGAAAGACAAAGTCTTGGGTAAAGCCCAAACTGCAAAATCATGTCCCCAAATAATTGCATGGAACTAGTAGTAATACCCTAGACAGTCAAATGTCCTGGGTAGGTGGTGTGGACAGGCAGGTAAAGTTGGTAGACAAACACGTAGATCTGGCCTTTCTTGGGTTCCTTCCGGCCACTGCGTGGGTGTGTCCTTCCCTGCAAGACACCTGCATGCCCTGCGTGCTCTGCAGCACAACTTCTGGCCAGGGACTTCCTGGAGAAGAAAAAAACAGGTAATGATGCTGGTTGCCCCCGGTTTTGTTGCTCCTGCCCGGTGTTTTCTCCTGTTTTGAGCTTTTAAGAGACTCTCCAACAGACTATCCCTAGACAGTAATAGACATACACTATGATGCTAGGCATTCTCTCTTGTAAACAGATTTGCTTGGAAAATACTAAATTAATTGACATTTAGGTTTATGCTGAGAAAGAAGTACTGTCCTGTGGGAGGGAGAAGTCTTCAGAGACCAGGGATGCCAAAATCTACATTTATATAAGAACTCCACTCCACCCATTATAGATAAACAAATAAATTTGGACACTGGACATTGGACAAACCATCAGTTCTTCAATATACATGTTTCACATTCATTTATTCTGCGAAAGGAACGAGGGTCTTGGTCATCTGTAGATTCTGGTAAATAGTCATTGCTTTTTTCAGTTACAAAGGGCAAATTCAGTTTTATGAGATGTCCTTCCAAGAGGGTAAATACAGACATTTGAGGACTTGGTGGCAATCTGGAAGGCAGCCTGTACTTAACTATTTTTGTGCTATTGTGTCTTTCTTTTGCAAGTAACCTTGGAGGTCATAGCCACCTTCTCTGTTTTACGGATGAGGAAACTGAAGACCAAGATCACAGAGATAAGTCACGACACCAATTGTCCTACAGTTCAAAATGCTCCAATTATCCCCCCAAAGCTGCTTGAAAACAATTCTGAAAGCCATGTGCCAGACTTTCTGTGTTTACATCTGGAAGACTCTTAGGTCTCAAACATCAATAACAACCACTAAATTTTCTATTAGGACGATGGACCTAAATTCAATTTCCTCTTCTGGGCGAGGATGTATCAAAAGAGCCCCAACTTAGGCTACTGAAATATGAATTGCTTTGTTAGGCTCGAATTGAAAGACCTAGACTCAGTTTCTTCTTCCAGATGAGGATAAATGAAGAGTCACAACTTAGGTGCTGAAACAGACTGATTTATTAGGCTTGAATTTTCTCATAGGTCACTTACAGTCCTGCATCTAAAGATAGTTTTAGCATAAGTTCTGACCACTCCCCTCAAACTGTGGAGCAGCAAACCAGTGAGCTAGTGTTTAAAAACAAACAGAGAAGCAAAACCTTTCTGACTGCTCAGTAAGCAGCTGTTATTAGATCCATAGAATGGGAGCTCACAGTGAAAACCTTTGGGTCTGAAGCTGCGTGAGTGAAGGGGAATGCACTCATCAGTGGGGTAGCCTGAAGAGAGGTAACTTGTTACACTACAGAGGCCTGTAGACAAACCAGAGTGAATCCTGAAGTCCATTTCAGCATGTGGGTAGAAGGATGGGAGGGAGTGGTAGGGAATAGTGAAGGGAAAAGAGAGTATAGGAGAAAGGAGGGAGGGACTGAAGCTGGGAAGAATACTCAGTATGCTTGTAAAAGTGAAAATTTAATAAAAGAAGAAAAGAAACAAAAACTTTCTGTGGCTCTGTGAGATGGCTCAGGGGATAAAAGTGCTTGCCACACAAGCTGGACTACCTTAAGTGGTCCTTAAAACCCACATGAATGTAGAAGCCAAGAACTTACTCCATAAAGTTGTCCCCTGACCTCCAGTTACATTTTGTGGAATATACACACAACACACATACACACACACACACACACACAACCACACAACCACATATATTACAGAAAATGTCTGACTCCTTCACCAACTCGGGCACCTCAAAGGGAGTCCTGCAGTACAGGTGGGAGAGAGGGTGTGGATGGGGATGGTGGGAAAGGAGGAAATGGGTGGGGAGGAAGTCCCACCAAAGGCATAAACTCCATTTTGTTTGTAAATGAAAATTCTCAATAAAAAGAAAAAGGGAAAAATGGAAAAAAAAAACCTTCTAACCTGTAATTTCAGTAAGTTTAGCCAAGATATATTAGCACTTCTATGAATTTTATTATTATTGAAACTTCAGTCTGTTAATGAGTCCCATAGCAGCCTCTAAAGAATGGAAGCAAGTTCAATGAAACATATTTAAAGAGGTTGCTTGCAAAGTCCATTTACTTAACTAGGTCATGTTTACATTTATTTAATAATTTTATATGGGGGAAAGAAAGAGAAAGAAGGAAGTGTTTCTAACTAGGTGACTTGGTTCACAAGCTGGACTACCTTAAGTGGTCCTTAAAACCCACATTTGTTTGTTAGGAAATATCTGCTAGGCCCATACTATATCACCCAGACACCAGCTTAGACCCATCATTTTTTTTTAATTTTAATACATTTTTATTATTATTTCAGCTCATACAAACTTAATAGGTACACCAGTTCCCTCCCTCCCTCCTCCTCCCCCCAAACCCCCTGCTCTCCTTCCCTTCACACCTCCCGCCCCATCCCCCCCGTGCCTCCCGCCCCAATTCCCAGAGTCCTTTCTTGTGCATGCCTGACTCTCCTCTGGGCCCTCCTCTCCGATGACATACAAGGACCCAGTGGCAACCTCTTTAAATATGTTTCATTGAACTTGCTTCCATTCTTTAGAGATATATCCCCAGCTTTTCCTAAAATTATGATTAACAGTTTTTTTTTAATTATCTTGGCTGACATTGAATTTACAATGTAGATCAATCTGTCCTTGAATTCAAAGGTGATCCTTTTTCCTTCTTACCTAACTATCTTGTCCCAAGTACTGGGATTACAGTGTTTGCTGCCTGCGTTACTGTGAGACAGGAGCTCACTCACGTACTTTGGATGTCCTTGAACTTGAAATCTTTCGGCTTCAGCCTCCTGAGTGCATGAATGACAGACTTGTGGCACCAAGGCCCTCCTACTCTCAATCATAGACCCCTGGTGTTTTTTGCTAGTTTTACACTCTGTCTTCTGATACTTAGGACAAAGAGAAGTATATGAGCAGCATTGGTGGTAACTTAGAGGAGTTATAATATTTCTTCTTTCGTCATTTTTTGCTTGACCATCAGAGAACAAGATCGCTAACCAAAGTACAGATTTGAAGGAGTAGACACCCATCAGCAAAATACAGCCACTTGAGGCTCACGATGCTGTTTTCTAATCTCAGAGCCCCTTGTGCAAGGTCTGTGTGTAAGTCTGTGGCCTGGCTCTCTGAAAGCAACTTCCTGTTCATGTACAAAAATATTTCAGGCAGTGATCCATTTCTAAATTCTTGTTCTTTCTTTTTCTCTGTTCCTTTTTTATTTTTTTCTTTCAGATTTTCCCTCCCCTTGTGATAGTTCCAGTTGTCTCAGTTTAAGCACCAGAGTTCCTGTTCTTTGAACCGCCCACAAACCATGGCAAAACCTTGCAATCACTTCACAAATACATGCAGCTTTTGAAGGACGCTTTCTGGTTGCAGATGTAGCTCAGTTGACAGGCTGCTTGCTTAGCTTGCATGACACCCTGAATTCAATTCCCAACACTGCATAAAGTAGGCATGTTGGTACACCTCTATGATTTTAGCACGAGGGCAGTATAGCCAGGAAGATCAAAAGTTCAAGATCTTCCTTGGCGATTTAGCTAATCTGAGGCAAATCTGGGCTTCATAGGACCTTGCCTTGAAGTAAAATATAATCACACAGATGCTTCTATTTTGTCTCCCTGCTCTGCTTTCCATAAAATTGATACAACCTAAATAGGCCAAGGAGAAAAGTAAAGGCATGATATTTCTTAAGTTACTTTTGAAGCCATAGGAGATGGTTCTGCATACAAAAGAACTTGCTATGCCAGTCTGAGGACTTAAATTTGATCTTGCAACCCATATAAAATGTGGAAGATAAAAACAGACCCCTGAAAGCTGTTTTCTAAATTCTGCATGTGTGTGTTCTGTGGAATGTGTATCTCACATATATTTTCATATTCATGTAATATAAATAAGTAATCGTTTCAAAGAAACTGTTTAATCTAAAAAAGCTACTTTGTCCCAGTAGAAAACATTACACACTTCCACCATCTTCCTTATTGACTCTGTTTTCCTTTTAATCATTTCTTTAGCTTCATATACAAAGTAATGACCCTTATAATGGCATCTTCATAGGTATATGTCATATTAATAAGTTTCAATCATAATTCCCTTCTACAAGGCTCAAAACTCAGACAAGTTGTGCCGTTGTGTTAAAAAAAAATCCCTTTTAACTTCAGCCAAAATAATTTGACTTGTGTCCTTGAAATAGAAACATTAGCTGAGAATAAAAGCCATGAAGTTGCTTTTCTATTAGATTTGACACTTCATTTTCTGTGGATATTTCCCTCAGAATCCTCTTAATTGAATTTGTTTGACTGTGTAATTCTTTGTTATTTGATTTCGTAGCCTTTTTTTTTAATCAACATAAATCAAGCCCAGAATGCAAAAGCTCATTAAAATCCTTTCTTGGTGGAATTACATTCTAATGATACAGGAAAAAAGGGAGAGAAAGAATACACAGAATAAATAAATAAAAATTAATGATTTATTAGAAGGCCATAAGTCAAGTAGATTGTAGTGTGCAAACAATTGCCTTTACCTGCGGACCTATCTTGCCAGCCTTTTCTTTATAATTCAAGGAGGAATTCATGTAACAAACGTGATGAAGGAATTCAGAACCCAAATAAAAGTGGGAAGAGATAACTGATCCCACATGTTGTCCTTTGAACTATACACATGGACTGTGGCATATGTGCTCCCCATCAGTAATAAGTAGTACTAACAGAATATTGATTAAAAAGCCACAGATGAACCAAATGCAATGTGCTGACAATGTTAACAGAGATAAAGTATCGTGTTTGGACCCAAGCTTCCAAAGGCAGGGCTGCTCATCACACAAAAAAAGGTTTTAATCCCTTGATTCATTTTCCTTCCTCCAAAAAAATCCTCCAAAGATCTGCCAGGCACTGCTAGGAGGTGGACGGTGTACAGTAGCAACACTTCTCCCTTCACTACAAGACAGCCAAGGAAAGAAAAATGGAGTCGAGGGGCAAGCACTTTGGAACTCAGGGAAGGCAAGTCTATGTTCAAAGATTATCCAACCTGGTATACCATGGAGGCCTGTAGCTCCACAGGAGTAGACGGGGGTCAGGGGCAACCCTGAGATCCATAGAAGCAGACAGGCAGGAGGGTGGATTGATGGAGGGATGGGAGGGAGAGACAATGGAGGGAAACAGGGATAAGTATGCATGTCAAAGTAGAAAAATTTTAAAAAGAAGAGTACACAGGCCAGAGGGAGCCCTGGGGTCCATGAGGTAGATGGCTAGAAGAGTGGAGGGAGTGGGATGGATTGAAGAAGGTTGGGGAAGGAGGATGGGTGGGAGGTGGGATGGAAGGAATCAGGGACAAGTACTTGATATACTTGTAAAACTAGAAAAATAAAATAACTTTTAAAAAGTTTATCCACAATTTTGGGGCTGGCGAGGTGGCTCAGGGGTTAAGCCTCTGCCTTAAAGGCGGAAGGTCCTGAGTTCAAATCCTAGACCCCACGTATAGACGCCAGGTGGAAGCGGGGGCAGCCTGCGTTTCTGGTCCTGGTAGGGCGGAGCCTGTGAATCCTAGGGCAGAGTAAACAAGGAGAAGGCGGTCCATGGTGGTTCCCGAATTCGTCCGTGGTTCTACACACATATACATGCACACACACACCTACACGCACACACACACATACACGCACACAATTGAATAAAAAAAAAAGTTTATCCACAATTTTGAAAGGAGTTTCCAGCTCACTGACTGTTAGGTTACCAAGTAGCTTTGAGTGACAGAAGTTATTCAGATGAGGAAAATGAGGTGTTCCATGAGATCCCATCTCCATACTCTGCGTGTGCCTGGTTTCCATGGAAAGGCAGAAGACGCCCTGCTGAAGGCCGCATTCAAAGGCTGCTGCTGAAAACATTTCCCTTTTCAGCAGGAAAAATCCTTCAGACTTCCTCCCCTGCCATTGTTCTAAAGAAATAGAGGCTGGAAAAAAAAGAATTTGTGGGTTGATTAGACCTGCCTTCCTACCAGGACCTCGCCATCAACTCCATGGATGCAGGGCTGTCTTTGTGATTTCTGGAACAAGTCAGACCATCAACTAGATTGCAGTAGGAGGCTGGTAGGAAGGAAAAGGGAGAATGAGGATGTCCCCTCCATTTCTGTAGGAAAAAAAAAATCAGCCACCACAAGGAAAGTATATCCCTGAACATGATATCTATCTCCTTCTTCAGTACCATCTTGGCTGGATAGAGGAGACAGGACAAGGCCCAGGGTGAGAGGCAGAAGCGTAGACTGGGGTTGGGATTAGAGTATCACAATCTTGTTACAGAGCGACATACATTTTGATAAGGAAGGAACTCTAGGAGGAACAGGAAAGAAGATTTTCTAATGCTTGCCTCCCCAATCTCCCCAGTTGGAAAGGGAAGGTGTAACAATTAGCTTGCATTGCAGCTGATAAAATCATGACCAAGTAACTTAAGAGAACAAGGGGTTTATTATCTCTTATGACACACAGTCTGGTTAGGGTTCCTTGCCCAGCGTGGCAGCCTAGGGCTGAGGGAAGTGGCCACGCCATATCCACATAATGGCTGGGAGAGGAACAATCATTACCTGCCAGACCAGTATGTCTGACCAAGCACACAGAAGGATGCCAACACTCTCAACAAATTCCCTACATCTTATTCACCTACCCAAGGACTAGTACTGCCCAGGACATAGTAGACCTTCTTTATCAATTAGACACTCTCTTTCAGATTGCTCTGGGCTTAACTCAGTGACTACTTCTCAACAAATGTGTGCAGAATTCAAACCCTCAGATGTCAAGTTAACACTTATATCTAACTATGACAGAGAGGTAGTCTCTTCTAAGACTAGGTGGAAATGCTTGCAAAATACAGTTGTCGGCACCTTTCTGCAATTGGATCTATGACAGTACTACCTCCACACACATATACACACATATTTGTTGCATGAAATGGAATTCTGAAAAGTTCAAATCCATCAACTCCCCTAATGTTAGTCTCCACCCACTGTGGGTCATTTCCACTTTCTTTCCCCATTTCCACCAACTTGGTCAACTATGCCTACACAATTCAACTTTTTTTTTTCAGATCTTTCAGGGGAAAGATTAATCTTGTTCCCTATCTCCTAAAAATTCCCAACTATATTCTGAATGCCTTGTACTTGTCTTTCTTGAAAACTCTTCTCACACTATATGTCTTTGCTTCTTTCTCTTTCTTTCTCTTTCTTTCTTTCTTTCTTTCTTTCTTTCTTTCTTTCTTTCTTTCTTTCTTTCTTTCCTTCTCTCTCTCTCTCTTTCTTTCTCTCTCTCTGTTTCTCTCTCTGTTTCTTTCTTTCTTTCTTCAGGGTTTCATGTAGTCCAGGAGGATACCCTCACACTTCCTATGTAGCTGAGGATGGCCTTAAACTCCTAATCTTCCTGCTTCCACCCCTGATATCTCACTGTATTCTAATATCATAACTCCATTAACATTGTACCTACCAATGATCAGGGGGGGGGGAGGGCAAGGAGCTCACCGGGGGATCAGGGGAACTAGACCAGGCTGTCCACTCTCACCACTTCTCTTCAATATTGTACTTTAAGTCTTATCTGAATCCATAAGACAAGAAAGGGAGATAAAAGGGATTCAAATCAGAAAGGAAGAAGTCAAGTATATCTATTTGAAGATGTCATGATCATATACCTGAGTGATCTAAAAACACCACCAGGAAGTCCTGGAATAACACAGGAGTCAGTAGGGTGGCAGCATATAAAATAAACATACAAAAATCAGTGGCCTTCCTAATTGCCCAGAATGAAAGAAGTGAGAAAGCCTGAGAGAAAAAATACAATTTACTATAGTCCCTAAGAAAATGAAATACCTTGGTATAAACCTAACCAAGGAAGTAAGAGACCTTTACAATAAAAACTTAAAACCTAAAGAAAGTAATTGCAGAAGACACTAGAAGGTGGAAAGACCTCCCATGTTCCTGGATTGGCAGAATCAATATCATAAAAATGGCCATCCTACCAAAGCAATATACAGATTCAATGCTATATCAATCAATACCCAAAGCAATTCTTTAATGAGGTTGATCAAACAATACAAATTCATATGGAAGCACAAAGACCCAGGATAGCAAAAGCAATCCTGAGTAACAAAAACATCCTGGAGGTATCACCTACCAAACCTTAGTCTATACTACAAATCCATAGTTATGAAAACAGCCCTGGTAATGGTTCTAAAATCAGACCAATGAAGTCTCATATATTAACCCACACAATTAAGCCATTTGATCTTTGACAAGAGGCCCAAAAATCCAATGGAAAAAGAACAACATCTTCAACAATGGTGCTGGCAAACTCCATCTCCACATGCAGAAATTAAAACTCAACCCATTTGTACCATAACAAGACTTAATTCCAAATGGATCAAGGACCTCAATGTAAGGCCAGAGACTATAAAAAACATAGTTGAAAGGATAGGGAACACCCTCTAGCTGATTGGCTAGGCCAATAGTTCCTAGTCGGAAATTCAATTGCACAGTAATATAACCAACACTCAACAGATAGTTTCTTATGAAATCAAAGAGCTTCTGTTCAGATAAAGAGATGTACTGAGCACAAAGGCAACCCACAGAATGGGAGAAAATATTCACTAACCATATATCTATTAAAAAAATGGGCCATGGGGGACTAGAGATGTGGCTCAGGGGTTAAGCCTCTGCCTTGCAGGCAGAAAGTCCTGAGTTTGGTTCCTATACCCCACATATACACGCCGTGGGGTGGGGGGGAAGAAAGCGGATTAGCACACATTTGGGTGTGGTAGGGTAGAGTCTGTGATTCCTGGGGCAGAGTAAACAAGGAGGAGATAGAGGCAGTCCATGGTGGTTCCCGAATTTCCAGTGGTTCTGTTCTCACCACACACACACACACCACACACACACACACACACACACACAAATGAATAAATAAAAAAATGGGCCTTGGAACATAAAAGAAACTTTACCAGGGACGAAATTGAAATGTCTAACAAATATTTAAGAAATGCCCCGCATCCTTTGCCATGTGGGAAATGCAAATCAAAACCTCCGAGGGGGCTGGAGAGGTGGCTCAGGGGTTAAGACTCTGGCTTGCAGGTGGAAGGTCCCGAGTTTGGATCCTAGACCCCATGTATAGACACCAGGTGGAAGCGGGTGGGGGAGTGGGAGGGTGGGGGGAGGGCCTGTGTTTCTGGTCCTGGTAGGGCGGAGCCTGTGAATCCCAGGGCAGAGTAAACAAGGAGGAGGCGGTCCATGGTGGTTTCCAAATTCGTCAGTGGTTCTACACACACATACACGCATACATGCACACACACACATACACGCACACACACACATACACGCACACACACACATACACAGCACAATTGAAATAAAAAAAAAAAAAACCTCCCTGAGATATCATCTCACCCTGGTCAGCATGGCAAAAATCCCCAATATAAACACAAACAATGCTGGAGATGATGTGGCAAGAAGGGAACTCTCCTACATTGCTGGTGGGAATGCAGACAACCACTCTGCCGAGCCATCTGGCATTCTTAAAAAAGTTAATGATTGAAATGCCATATGCCCTGATATTCCACTTTTGGGAATAATCCTCCATACAGCAAAAATTCTCCTGGATAGCACAAACATGGCCACGTTCACAGCAACACTGTTTACAATAGCAAAGTCATGGAATCAACCCAAATGTCCAAACAGTTGACCAGTGGATAAGGAAATGTGTAACATTTATACAATGGAATACTACTCAGCCATCAAAAATGATGAATTAATGCAATTTGCCGGGAAATGGATGGCATTAGAAAAAATTATACTGAGTGAAATATCCCAGACACAGAAAATTAAGCACTGTATGTATTCCCTAAGATGGAATGTTGACCCCTCCTCACTGCTGTGTGTACTCCTATTCCATCTACTTGGGTCTCCTCTTATTAATTATCTTAATTTAAACAGCCTTTTATCTTTGGTTAGGAGTTAACCTTCGATACCAATCAAGATGGAGCCAAGGGCAGTGCAGGAAAAGCAAAATTGAAAACAACAAACCATAATTCAGAACACCAAAAACCATACATAAATTAAGTGGAACCAGAGCAGACAAATCTCTCCCAGTCCTAAGCTCAGGGAACCTGTGAAGAGGGGGTGGCAAGATGATCAGAGCCTAAGATGGGGAGGACCAAGAAGATACAAGAAATCCCACACAAGCTAGGGCTAAAGTAGCCAGATTGGACTTTGCCTGACCTGTACAATGGTGACATGTTGATGATGCCCCTCCCAATCTAGCATGGATCACAGGGACTAGATCTCGAAGTAGGATCCTTAGAAGAGGAATAAGAAGACATAATAGAGTTCCCCATACTAATAGGGAGCCTATGAAAGGGCAATGAGCTAGTCAATGAGTCCTGAACCCTCACTAGGTGGAGGACTCAGAGGGAGTTTGGCATTCACACAAACGATGTTCCAGGAAATAGAAGGGAAGAAGAGGAAGGCACAGAGAAAATGGGAGTGGATATATGGGTGAAAGGATGGAGTAAAGATGTGAGAGTACAAGGGGGGACTGGGGAGGAGAGGAAGGAGGGAGAGAACAGGGGTAACTAGCTTGTATCAGTGGGAAAAAAAACATGGGAGAAAAAATAGTTTCAGATGGTAATGGCTCCTGTGTACAAACCTTTCCACTCTCTCACTTTCTCCCTCTATCATTTTTATAACCAAATAAAATTAAAAATTTTTAGTACAAAAACACAGATCAAGCTTTTTTAGTGTCATTTCATATTAAATAAACTTTTTGTAGGACCACAGAAAATCTTTAGGAGAAGTTTGATTTTTTTTAAATTTAGACTACAATTTGTTGTTTTCTCTCTATATTACCTATTTCATCTGTCTTCCTCCTACCAATATATATATTTTTTTCTGCCACCATATCCCATTTTATTGAGTTCCATAGAGGATTTTTGTCCCTGTATGTGCCTGGTTCATGCTACTAAATAGTGGATTTTCCAATAGAGGTACTACTGATACTCAGGCCAGTTTGACTATCAGTGATCATTCCCAGAGAAGCGAGACCACCTCAATTCCAATATAATTCTCGTGACAGGAGAGGGTTATGTTTGTAAAAGGTTTTTCTTTTCTTTCTTCTATGCAATAAGTCAGCATGTAATGAGTGAGATAATTTTAAATAACGTCAGGTGGAACAGTGTGGAATGGTATCACTGTTTCTAAGGAATGACTTTTATTACACATAAAGTTTGTGTCACTACATAGTCAGCATGATTTCAGCCTTGACAAGATCATCACATTCCCTGCTATTTCTCAGTAGATTCCTTTTTAATTTACTGGTCTTGATTCTGGAGAAAGATATGTTATCGAAGCAATTTAAGGAAAGAGAAAACTAGTTTGGCTTAGAGCTTCAGGGTTCTGTCCATAATGATAGGAATTCAATGGAGATTGTCACATGATGTGCATTTGTTAAGGAGACAGGGATGCTTGGGGTGTCCAGCAAGTTTTCTACTTTTCCTTCAGTCTGGGACCCCAGTCCATGGAACAGCACTGCCCACCATCAGGAATGAGGACATCTCATTTCCATTAACATTATCAATAATTTCCCTCAATCTCACACTCATTGGTTTGAGAACTAGGTCATTCTGTACCTAAACCCAGGTTGACATTAAATATTAATCACTGAAATGCTGTAATCCCAAAACTCTCAATGTGCAGTGCAAAATGGAGACAAATGGCAAGTTCTTTCAAAAGTGATCTTCCATTGCACAATATTATTTTGCATCATTTTTTATATCTCTTTCCCAGACCTCAGGGTTCATTACTAACTGCTGTCTATTCCTCACTGAGAGTTTGTTGAAATTTCATTTTCAGGAAGTTCCTTTTCTTTTTAGAAATAAAATAGGTATTTGTTAGAAAAGAAGCAGAATGTTACTCTCAGCATCTGCGTACCCATTTTTTATTCAGCAACTAATGTGCATCATAATTCAATTTACCACCTTTCTCTATCATCCTCAAAGATAGACTATGGATTGCTAGGGACACCTTTCAGTTAGGAGACAAAAGAAAACACTTGACTTTTCTAAAAAATCTTCCATGTGAAATTGCTGATGAGAGAAAAATTAGTAGGGAAAATGTTGGTCAAATTAACAATACCAAAATCACTATGCACACACCCTCAAAGAACCAGTATGAGTCATATAGCAAATAACAATATAGCATAACATGTAAGAATTAGGTTTCTAACTTTAAAATTATTTAAAAATTAAGACATGAAAAGGGATCAGAATTATTTTTAATTTTTGTATTTCAGAAGAGTATTTCTATCTGTCTTAGTAAAACAACATAGCATTTGGAACAAAAATGCACCTAGCAGGCTGCACTGGATGTCAAGATACAGAAGACTTCCACTGCCACCATGACCTTCCCTTTGTGCTGTGGTAGACAGGCAGGAAGTGACCCACACACTGCAGAACACCAGCATGCTGAAAGTCAGGAACTTGGCTTCATTGAAGGTGTCAGGCAGGTTCCTGGCAAGGAAAGCCACAGTGAAGCTTCCCAGGGCGAGAGAACTCAGGTATCCCAGGACACAGTAGAAGGCAGTGACTGAGCCCTTGTTGCACATGATAATGATGTGGCCATATTCAGACTGTATCTGTGTCAACATAGTGTGGAGATGTCCCCAGCCAGACTCCACACAGAATGAATTGGATCATGGTGTAGAAGGGGATGATGTAGTTCGGTGCTCCTGAGACTAGAATCTACCTCATCTTACTTCCTGGAGCAGTGAGCTTGAAAGCCAGAACCTCAGTGATTGTCTTAGCCAAGACAGTGGACACAGCCACAGTGAACACAACTCCAAAGGTGATCTGCTACAGCATGCAGGTGGCAGTGGTCGTATGTCCAATGAAGAGCAAAGAGCAGAGGAAACAGAAGGCCAGAGAGATGAGTAGGATGTAGCTGAGAGTGCAGTTATTGGCCTTCACATGGGAGTGTCTTGGTGCCTCACAAAGACCCCAAGAACAAGAGCTGTGAGTGTAGCGATTCCCAGGGCTATACAGGCTAGAGACGGTCCCAAGGGGTCTTCATAAGCAGAAAGGACATTGACCTTGGCAGGCAGAGTGTCTGCTCTGTGTTTGCATAGTGATCATCTGGACACTTCACACACTGATCCATTCCTGTTGCAGAAAGCAAAATGTCACAAACACATCATAAGTTTTCTTTCTTATTTACAGTACAATTTATGTAAGAGTGGTGGAATAAGATAACACATTTCCTTCCTTGTTTCTTTGAATATGAATTTCAGTAGGGTGTTCTACCATAGTGATTTCTTCTGTTCACAATTTTATGGTAAACAAATTCCAAAACTTGCATATACTTTAACTAAATCATACAGAATGATGTTTTTTACCTTGACTCAGAACAAAATGCTTATATGATAATAGAACAAAAGTGACCAGACAGAGTAGCTTATAAAGCTAATGTTAATACACATGGCTAATTGCTGGGATAATTGAATTTCCCAGTGAAATACAATTCAGTTTCTGCCTGTTGGAGTCCAACTGTCCAAATGATGTTGATGATATCCTAGGCTGTGAAATTACATGATAGTATAAGGAAAGAAATATTCCTCCCTTTCCTTATGAAGAAGGGAGAGCACCTTCTGCCCTGGACCAGACTAGTGGATTCCCTGATTTTCAGGTAAGGACCCAAGACCATGTCCCAGCCCCATGTCACCTGTGTGCCCCACTAGCATCCAGAGAGGCTGCCACTCATCTCTTGTGCTGGAGAAGGTCCGTAGGTCAGTCCCAAGTCCCAGGTGATCTACATGACACAATAGGCATCTGCCCTTCTGCCCGGACCTGGAACAGGGCAGACTTCCTGCTCCTCAGGTAAGGCCGTTAGACATGCCCCATCAGCAGTCAGTCTGCTCTGGCACTGGGAATTCCCCTGGGCCAAGCTCCAGGTGCCAGGTGATCTATGCCAAACCAGACACTGCCTTCTCATCTGGATGCGGACCAGGGTGGGCTCCCTGGTACTCAGTGTGGATGCATGGTCCTCAGAATTCAACAGAATCCAGAGAAAACCCATGCAAACCTGTAGGGGGATAAACACCATAATTGGAAGGCCTTTAAAAGCATCCCATCACAGGGAGAGAATCACCACATCTAGCTCAAAGACACGGAAACTTTTATGCCATCTTGTTCCTCTCAATTATTAGTCCCTATAGTTTAAGTTTTCCATATTTCCACTCCAAAACGCATACAACTTCAGGGATTATACCAATAACCCCCACATATCACCAAGAAAGTAAAGAGAATAAGTGCACTAACATACTAATCTTCATCCCCATCTACTAAACCTGACTTCACTGATGTACTAACAGTCTAATAGCCTCATCTAGGAAAAACACCAATACCAGAGAAATATACTAACTACAAAACAAACACTAAAATTAAAAGCTCAAGTTTAGTTATATCATCTAATTTAGTTCAGTCAAAAGCACACAGTAAAAAAATAACATCTTAAGAGATAAAACAAAAATGCCCAGGTAACAGCAAAATCCATGAGAAAGAAAAACCAAGCCAACAAATCTCCTAACAAAAAAATTAACCCAAAATGATTGATTCCAACCAGAACAAACTCACAGAAAATAGCTGAGAAAGCCATACCCAAGAAAATGATTTTGAAAGCCTCATCTTCAGTATGAACAACACTATGCAATAGGAAGTCCAGGGGGAGTTAAATAACAGCAAAACCACTTTGTACAAGAACATAACAGGCACTTAGAGAAGATGACAAAAGTAGTTGATGAAACAAAAATAGGCATAGAGCAGTTAAACCAATCTCAAGCAGATTTAAAATTGAAAAAAGACAAGCTATCTTTAACCAAAACACAACAGAAAGTCTTATCAGCAGAAATAATGAAGTAGAAAATAGAATATCAGATCATGAAGACAAAGTGGAAGAAGTAAACAGTTCAATGGAAGACGTTGTTAAATCAAAAAGATACTTGACAGGAATACTCAAGAGTTATGGGACACCTTTAAGAAGCCTAACATGCGCATTCATGGAATACCAGAAAAAGAACCCAAAATACCACACCTGAGAAATTTTTCAAATTATCAAAAAGGAAAACTTTCCACATCTAAAAAAACTGAGGTCCATGCAAATCCAAGAGGATTCTGCAGCCCAAACAGATATGAACAAAATAGAAACTCCC
This sequence comes from Typhlomys cinereus, assembly GCA_023101885.1. NCBI lineage: Eukaryota > Metazoa > Chordata > Mammalia > Rodentia > Platacanthomyidae > Typhlomys > Typhlomys cinereus. Next base: position 80,592 of record JALPQD010000568.1, on the reverse strand, counting down.
ATGGAAATAATAGTCAAAACACTACACTATAAAAAAAGTAAATGTGGTGAGAACTTCAAGAGAAAGAAAACAAGTGACTTTGAAAGGTAAACCAATTAAAATAACAAATGATTTTTTGATGGAAACTGTAAAAGCAAGAAGCTTAGAGAGACATACTTCAAGTACTAAATGAGCAAAAATGTCAACCCAGGCCGATATACCCAGCAGAACTGAGTCATGATCGAGGGTGAAAGAAATCTTTTCCAACATAAAGGAATTAAAAAATAATTTCTCCATTATAATACTAAAGTCTCCAAAACGCCACATATTGGGCCACAAAATGAAACTGCACAGATACAGGAATGTTGAAACTTTAGCTTGTACCCTATCAGATCAACACTGTGTAGAGCTTCACATCTGCAAATAATCAAACACCAGAAAATACACTAACTCTTGGAAACTAAACACTATGATGCTAAATGACAATTTAGTTCAGGAAGAAATTATAAAGAAAATTCAAGATTTTTGGAAGCGAACCATAATACAAATAGAGCATATAAAAATCTCTGGGAAAAAAATAAAAGCCATCCAAAGAGGTAAGTTTATAGCACTTAATGCCTATATCAAAAAAAGAAACATCACAAATAAATAACTTAACAATACAGCTTAAAACTTTAGAGATACAAGAGGAATCCAACCCCAAATGCAGTAGAAGAGAGGAGATTAGCAAACTAAGGGGAAAAAATCCAAAATTGAGATAAAGAAAATGATACAGAGAATCAACCACTCAACGTGTTTCTTTGAAAAAATCAATAAGATTAGTAAACCTCTAGCTAAATTACCAAAAAAGAGAAAATCCAAATCAACAAAATTAGAAATGAAATAGAGTTATCAGTACAGCTACCAAGAAATTCAGAGAATTACACAGTCATATTTCAAAAACTTATACTCCATGATGCTTGACTACACAAAAGAAATGGATGAATTCCTAAGTAAGCACAACTTACTTAAATTGAATTAGGAAGTTTGAATTGTTAAAAAAGGTCTTATAACATATGAGGAATTGATGAGTAATCTCGAATCTTCCTACCAAAAAATGTCCTGGACCAGATGGATTCAGCACAGAATTCTAGCAGATATTTAAGGAACAACTAACACCAATACTCCTTAAATTGTTCCATCAAATTGCTTGGAAGAAACACTTCCAAATTCTTTCCATGAAGCTAATATTACAATCCTAAAACCTAATAAAGATACACCTAAAAATGAAAATTATAGGCTAATCTCTTTGATGAACATTGATGCAAAGATTCTCAACAAAATCTTACCAATTTACATTCAAAAACATATCAAAAAGATCATTCACTGTGATCAAGAAGATTTCATCCCAGGCACACAAGGTTGGTTCAACATATGCAAATCCATAAATGTAATCCACATATAAACCAACCCAAAGTCCAAGACCACATGATATTCTCGATAGATGCAGAAAAACTATTGACAAGATCCAACAGCCTTTATGATCAAAACCCTAGAGACAGTTGGAATGGAAGGAACTTTATCAACATAATAAAAGTTGTATACAAGCCAATAGCAAAGATTAAACTCAATGGGGAAAACTTGAACATTCCCATTTCAACCAGAACTAGACAAGGCTGTCCACTCTCACACCACTTCTATTCAATGTTGTAATTGAATTTTAGATGGAGCCATAAAACAAGAGAGGGAGATAAAAGGGATTCAAATCAGCAAGGAAAAATCAAGATATATCAATTGGCAGAAGACATGATCTATACCTGATGATCCTTAAAACTCCACCAGGAAACTCCTGGCACTACACATAAGTTCAGCAGAGTGACAGGTTACAAAATAAACATGCAAACTCAGTGGCCTTCCTATATGCCCAAGATGAAAAAAGTGAAAAAGCCCAAAGAGAAATTCCATTTACTATAGCCCTTTTACAAATGAAATTCCGTGCTATAAAACTAGCCAAGGAAGTGAGAGACCTTTACAATGAAAACTTTAAAACCCAGAGAAACAAGTTACAGAATATACCAGAAGGGGAAAAGACCCCCATGTTCCCGGATTGGCAGAATCAACATCATAAAAATGACCATCCTACCAAATGCAATATACAGATTCAATGCTATACCAATCAACATCACAAAGCAATTCTTTAAAGAAATTGACCAAACAATCTCAAAATTCATATGAAGCAAAAAAGACCCATCATAGCAAAAACAATCCTCAGTAACATAAACACTTTTGGAGGTATCACCATCAAAAACCTAAATCTAACTACAAATCCATAGTTATAAAAACAGCCTGGTACTGGCTCCAAAGTAGACACATACATCAAGAATAAGGGTTGAAGACCCAGATATAAGCCCACAGAGTCATAGTCATTTGATCTTTGACAAAGGACCCAAAATATCCAATGGAAAAGAACAGCATTTTCAACAAATGGTGCTGGAAAAATGGAGTCCACATGCAGAAGATTAAAACTGGACTCATACTTGTCACCATGTAAAAAATTAATCCAACTGGATGAAGGATCTCAATATGAGGCCAGATATAAAAACATGATTTGAAAGGGTAAGGACCAACATATCAATGACCCCCCAAAGTCCTATTATGTTTACTTCAGCCAATGACCAACATATCAATGACCCTCCAAAGTCTAGCATGGATCACAGGCACTAGGATCCTTACAGGCAAGGGAATACAGCCACAATAGTGTTACCATACTAAAGGGGAACACAAAAAAGAGCTCTAAGCAATGTTACTTAGTCTTTATACCTCATCAGAGAGGAGGACCCAGAGGGAAATTTGACATGCACACTAAACTATGCTCTAGGGATGGGGGTGGAAACAATGGAGAAAGGGAGGGGGGAAGGAAGGGAAAAGGGGGAAGAGCAAAGGGATCTGGGGAGGGGTGGAAGGGGAGGGGAATGGGGTATCTATCAGTTTGTATGAATGAAAAAATATAAAAAAATGTTCCACACCTTATCCATCAGGGAAATGAAATCAAAACCTCCCTGAGATGATATCTTGCCCTGGTCAGGTTGTCAAAAATCCACAATACAATCAACACCATATGCTGGAGAGGATGTGGGGAGAAGGGAGCTCTCCTACATTGCTGGTGGGAATTCAGGCTTATACAACCACTCTGGCAAATTCACATGAAAGTATGCTCAAAGGGATGGAGGGGGGAAAAGAGGAAGCACTGAGAGAAGAGGAGGGAGGGGCTTGAAAGGAAAGGGAAAATGGGGTTATGTTGCAAGGGGGACTAGGGAAGGTTGGAAGGAGGGAGAGGACCAGGGTCCCTATTGAGCTTGTATGATTCGAAAAAAATAAATAAAGTGTTTAAAAAAAGAAAGGGCAGCAATTCTATTACTAATATTAAAGAACTCAGGATCAGTAATCCTAATACTGTATTGATAATACCATCAACTTGGAGTGTATGCTTGTGTATAATGAATTGTCACTGAAATATTATCTGTGTATTTCATTGAATTCTGTTTTTATCAGCATTGGTCTATGTGAATAAGCATATATTCAAGAAGTCATCTATAACATCTAGACAAAGATAGCTTGTCAAGACCCTTACAGACATATCCAACCCACCATGATAACAATGGCTACTGATCTTCCCACCCATGAATTGTCTTCTGCACTGTGGTGAATGGTGGATTGTAAATGAATCGTCATCAGATGGATCTGAGGAATGGCAATATTCTCCCTGTCCTGAGCCTTTCCATCTAGTAACATAGCTATTCACTCTTTCAGGCTCCCTTGTTTTCCTTTTCCTGAGAAATGTATAAGTAAGTTCCATCCTTTAAATAAAATTCCTCATATTCATACTTGTTTATAAACAAATGTAAAGCTAATGTAGTAATGTATTGAAGATTTCAAATTATGACAATATGTGTTTAATATCTATCTAATGAGTGAATATGTAGGTGCTTTGCTATATTTTATATCGAGTAATATGCTACAATAAGTATTAAAATCATTTAACCTATAGTGTGTGCCTAGAAGTTTAAATGGGAATAAAATGAATATGAACAGCATTAAACGCAGAGTATCACTCCAGAGCTGAATGCAGAATATAAGTGGACAGACCATTCCTCCCTAAGCTGGATGTCCTCATGTCTCTCTATCCCAATGTTGTGGGGAATTGTGAAAGAGAAGGTTAGAAAATGTAAAAGACGCAAGGTAGGGAAAGGTTCTGTTAATTAGTTTCTCCTACACATGACAGGGCTACTGCACCTATAAACTTACTGTACTGTATCTTCTTCACAAGATCTCCAGCAGAATTGGCCTGTAAACATTTCACCATGGAGAAGGAAAGCCTTGTGAGGTCAGTGACTTTGGAGGGTTAGTGCTATGATAGTGGAACGGGAGCAACTTTCCTCAATACTACTTCCAAGGAGATATCATCCATGCTTAAGCAAGTGCTTAGGTAAATGACAGTATAATCATCCCAGATGAAGCTCAGTGGACTATACATACAAGAGTCTATTTTGGAAGAAGGTTTACATGGAAAAAAAGGGAGATTTGAAAACATTTCAATCCATTGTATCCATGTGTGGAACTTACAAAAATAAAACAGAAAATTATCTGCCTGGCAATTTTTAAATATCCTATAGCTAAAATTCATGCCTTAAAAGAAATGAATTTTGATTGTATATTAATATGATAGAAACAGCTGGATAAGCTCAGAATTGCATTACCCATTGGAGATGATATTATTCTTAATGTTTTTTGTGACATCACATAGTGTGAATACATCAATTTCCCTATGGCATCACCAATGCTTTTCTAGAATATGCTCTGCACCTTCCCCACCATTTCCCTTTGAGATGCATTGTTCCATGTTCAAAGGTCCCTTGGACATTAGACATCTGAACTCCTCATGTACATCTGTATGTTATCATTCCACAAATAACTATTGCTATGCTGCAATCAACCAACATAGCATTGATTTCACCAGTTATGAAAGTCTCATGAAAAATTAAAAACATGGATACAATTAATACTATCACTCCATTAGCCATTATTCATACATTTATTGCATATATGAGAATATCTCCAGTTCGCATCTTCATATGCTGACATCTCTAATACCTGCTGCAAGAAGACCTACAACAATAATGGAGTTCTGCACCATATGTACCATGATGGACATCACAAATGTGTTAGTTAGGTAATGAAGGTGAAGAACTTTTCCCAAAGACATGGAGTTACTTGTTGCATTGGAAATCTCATTCCCTGGACAGGGGGAGAATTCAAAGCATCAGGTAGCCTTTCCCTCTGGATGGAACTTCCTCAAACCAGGCTTGCAAGGCACACTGCACACAGAGGAGGGAATCTGAGAAAGAGAACTTGTATGTTAGCAACAGATTGGGAATTATCATCTTCCTTTCATTTTCCTTGAATCTAAAACAGGCAAAAACATGAGCACAAAGCATGTTCTATAAGTAATAAATGTCATTTCTATATATCCTCCCTTATGTGATAATTTATACCTAGGTTTGGCCAGATGCCTCATGAGAGCTGCACTTACCCAAATCCTGGAAAGCCTCAGAATCTGAATTAGAGGCATGGTATCCATGTAGTGGAAGGAAAGGACCAACTTCTTTATTTTTGAGACAGAACATCACATTTCACACTTGTTAGTTGAAAGTTTTTGTGTAAATAACATTGATTAAGCTAACTTTTTCATGAATTATTTTTATTAATTGAATCTGTATATAAAATCACGATTAAGATACTCTATACTAGTTAGGGCTGAAGCAATCATAATGGACTTGCATGCCCTGCGCATTGTCCAACACACTGTTGACCTCACAAAGTCTAGCATCTGCTAAAGGCACCAAGATCCTTGGAGGCAAAGGATTGGCAGCCACAGCAGTGTTCCTATACCTAAGGGGAACACGGGAAAGGGTTCGGGAAAGGCCACTGGGTCCTTGTACGTCATCGGAGAGGAGGGCCCAGAGGAAAATCAGACATGCACAAGAAAGACTCTCTGGGAATTGGGGTGGGAGGCCTGGGGATGGGGAGGGAGGGGTGGGGAGGGGGAGCAGGGGGTAGGGGGAGGAGGAGGAGGGAGGGGGAACTGGTGTACCTAATAAGTTTGTTTGAGCTGAAATAAAAAAAAAGAAAAAAAATTAATCTGTTAACCTCCTAACACTACCAGAAATCCCTCCCATTCCACCCCATGAGTTTTTTTTTCCAGCTAGAGTTTCTCTTGCTCAAGCTTCAATTACAAAATGAGTGATTTACATGTCCCACCCAGGATACCTGCACTGGCAAGTGTCTGGACACCTCATGGGGCATGAAAAGCTGACCAGTGGACTAACTGTTGATTAATGAACCCCCTTCCTCCCACTGGCAGACGTTACTCTCAACAGCATCTTAGGTGGTGGCACTGTCTCTAAGATTCTCCCTCTTGCATAAGAAAATGCTAGTATTTCAGCTATGTGGAGGTCTAGGGGACTCTCATACAGCACTGCACAAATCTTTGTGCATTGTAGCCCTGGCAAGAAAGGAGGCAGCTGTTTGCAGTACCACTTGTATAATCCTCCACTTGTATTTCTACTGCCTCCTCCTGCACAGGGTCATCATTTAGATGTCCTGTTTAGGGCTCATCACTCCATAGTCTTTTTGATGCTGCACTTAGGAAACTTTTAGGAGAATATTTTATCTCTATTTCTCTCTTGCTATTTCTCTGTGTGTGTGTGTCTCTCTCTCTATTTCCTGTCTCTCTCTTTTCTCTCCATGTATTTGTATTAAAGTATTTGTACTGAGATGTGGACGCTGCCCCAGGAGCCAACAGTCGGCACAGTCCGAGACGCAGAGTGGGATCTGTATGAAAGACTGGGGTACCGGGCCGCCCAAGAAGTACAGGCCGGGATTCGGGGAGCCCTGGAGGCCTGGGAAGGGTGGGTGAGCCACGGAGCATCCAGCCCGCCACCCCTGCACCAAAGCCGCTGAGGGCCACCCAAGATGCTACCTGTCTTTTTGGGAACCCTCCCTCCTTGTTGTAGCAAACTTTTGATGCCTTCCTGGCAAGATAAATGCAACTCAGCTTGGCCCACTCAGGACCACCAATAAGCTGCCTCTCCAAAAAACACTTGAGTACTCTATACAGCTATCCACGTATTCCTCCCATTCCATCTCCTCCCTCCGCCAGCCTGATCAGCACCCAGCCTTCTGGCTTGGCTGGGCCTCTAGGCCACTCCCCAGGTCCCAGCCCTTTGCTCGCCCCCTCCCCCCACTGTCCCCACCCACTCCAGACGCTCAGGGTCACCCTGCATCTCAGGGAGGACACGCTGTTCCTCAGACTTCAACAGAATCCAAAGAAAACCCAAGCAAAGCTCTAGGGGACACATCTGAAGCCCTCTAAAATCATCCTATCACATGGGAGAGATTCTTCACATCCAGCCCAAAGATAAGTAAACCCCTTTTTACCATCCTGCTTCTTTCAATTATTAATCACTGTAGATTAACTTTTCCACGTAGCTAACCCCAAGCCATATAAAACTTCAGTGACTATACCAATCATACACATATATCACAAGGTACTAAATGGAAAAGTGTACTACCATACTAATTAATATTCACCACTTGTCTGTCAAACCTGTCTTAATTGATGTACTAACAGCTTAATGCTTCCATCCAGGAATTAACAATAATAACAGACAAACGTACCCAACTTCAAGGCAAATACTAGTAATAACTGCCCGAGTAGTAATACCAACCAGATCAGTTCATTCAAAAACACAGAATCTGAAAGGTCTTAAGAGACAAAACAAAAATGCTCAAGTCAAAACAGATCCATGAAAAACAAAACCCAAGAAGACAAATCTCCCACCCAAAGAATTAACCCCATAATGATAGATTAAAACCAAACCAAGTTCACAGAAAAAAGCCAAGAAAGCCAGGCCCAGTATAACGACTTTCAAAGCATGATCATTACCATGATCAATACTATGAAAGAGAAAATCTGGAAGGAGTTAAATAACTGCATCAACCACTTTGAACAGGAACACAACAGACAGAACACAACAGACACTTGGAGGAGTTGAGAAAAACAGATCAAGAAACAAAAATAGGCATAGAGCAGTTAAAACAGTCTCAGGCAGTTTAAAATTGAACATAAAGACAAGTTATCTTCAACCCAGAACTCAACAGAGAATCTTAGCAGCAGAACTAAGAAATAGAAAGTAGAATTTCAGATCTTGAAGACAAAAGGGGAGTATTAACCGGCTCAATGGAAGAGGTTGTTAAAGCCAAAAACATACATAAGAGAAATATTCAAGATTTGTGGGGCACCCCAAAGAAGCCCAGCATGCACATTCATGGAATACCAGAGCAAGATTACCAAAATATCACACCTGATTATGATTCCTTCGGCCCTAACTTGTGTGGAGTATCTTGCAAATCATTGCTCCTCCATCCTTTTGCTCTTACACTCTTACCGCCCCCCTCTTCCGCAAATGTCCCTGAGCTTCAGGATGGGGAGAGATTAGTCTTGCATGCCTGCGCAATGTCCAACACACTATTGACCTCACAAAGTCTAGCATCTGCTAAAGGCACCAAGATTTGGAGGCAAGGGATTGGCAGCCACAGCAGTGTTCCATACTTAAGGGAACACCGGAAAGGGTTCAGGGAAAGCCACTGGGTCCTGTACATCATCAGAACCCAGAGAGGACACAAGGAGCCGAAACATCGGGATAACAGGACTAGAGAGAGTGAATAGCTGAGAGAATAGGGCGGATTGAAAGAGAAGCACTAGAATGGTCACGAGGTATAAGGGAGGCGCACAATGGGCGAAGGGTAGATGCAGAGGACACGTGGGAAGGCGGGGGACATAGGGAACAAGGTGTGAGACTCAGGGAAGGAGTGAGGAGAAGACTGAAATAATAAAAAAAAATATAAAAAAAATCACCTGAGTAAATTTTCAATTATCATCAAGGAGAAATATCTAAAGAATGAGAGGCCCATTAAAAAACAGAGGCATTCCACCCCAAAAGATATGAACAAAATAGAAACTCGCCAAGATAAATAATAGTCAAAAACACCACATTGAGACAAAAAAAAAAGGCTGAGGTAAGGGGAAAAAAAGTCATTTTAAAGGAAACCTATTAAAATAACAAATGACTTCTCAATGGAAACATGTGAAAACAAGAAGACCTTGGAGAGATGTACTTCAAGTATTAAAGAGCAAAAATGTCACCCAGGAGATATACCCAGAAAAGACACTGATCAAGAAAGAAAGAAATAGCACAAAGAAAACTGAAAGCTACATTAAATGATGTTCAAAAATTGGTACAAATGATACTCAGTTTGAAGAAAAAACAAGCATGTCCATGAGAACAGAAGGAAAATGTAATACAACCAGAATAAAAGCAAATAATATTAAATAAAATATTATCAGTAATGTGTGGGGGGGTGGGGGTGGGTGTGTAGAACCACCAGCGAATTTGAGAAGCACTGGACCGCCTCCACCTCCTTCTTGATTACTCTACCCCAGGATTCACAGGAGAGGAAATTAGCAAAATAAGAAAGAAATATCGGAAATCAAGATTAGGAAAATGATAAAGCAAATCAACCAGTCAAAAAGTTGTTTTTTGAAAAAAATCAATAAGATTGATACACCCCTAGATAAATTAACCAAAAGCAAGAGAGAGAAAACCCAAATTAACAAAATTAGAAATGAACATGGAGTTATCACTACTGATACCCAAGAAATCCAGAGAATTATAACATCATATTTCACACACACACACACACACACATACATACACATGCGCACACACACACACACACACACACACACAATTGAATACATAATAAATAATAAAAAAATTCAAAAACATATACTCTGTGAAATTTGACAACACAAAAGAGATGGATGAATTCCTAAGTAAACACAACTTAGCTAAATTGAATCAGGAAGTTGTGAATTATTTATGTAGTCCTATAACATATGAGGAGATCAATGGAAGTAATCTTAATTTACCATCAAAAAATGTCTTGGTCCAGATATAGTCAGCACAGAGTTCTACCAGAATTTAAGGAACAAATAACAAAAAACTCTTAAAATTTCATCAAATAACAAAGGAAGGAACACTACCAAATTCCTACTATGAAGCTAATATCCTCTTAATCCCAAAACTTAATAAAGATACACTTAAAAAAGAAAACTATAGGCCAATCTTTGATGAAAACAAGATGCGAATGATTTAAAAGTTTAGCAAAAAAGATTAAAAACATATCAAAAAGATATTCATGGGGATCAAGTAGGCTTTATCCCAGGACACAAGGTTGCTTCAATGCATGCAAATCAATAAATGTAATTCACCATAAAACAGTCCACAATGCAAAAACACTGATACTCACGAAGATGCAGAAAAAGTTGACACGATCCAAAAGCCTTTTATGACCAAAACTCTAGAGACAGTTGGAATGGAAGGAACCTTTATCAATATCATAAGAGCTGTATACAAGAAGCCACAGCAAGATTATACTCAATGGGGAAAATCTTGAACCATTCTCAAGAACAGGACAGAAAAGGCGTCCTACCACACTCTAAACACTAAAGACAGTGATGATATAAGACAAGAAAAGGATATAAAAGGGATAAATCAGGAAGGAAAAAGCCAAGTTATTCTATTTGCAGATGACATGGTTTATAATTGAATGATCCCAAAGACGCCACCAGGAAACTCTGGAACTAATACAGATGTTCAACAGTGTGGGAGTATACAAAATAAACATAAAAAATCAGTGGCCTTCCTATATGCCAAAATGAAAGAAGTGAAAAAGCCCTGAGAGAAACAATCCCATTACTATGGCTCCTAATAAAATGAAATAGCTTGGAATAAACTTAACCAAGGAAATAAGAGACCTTTACAATGAAAATTTAAAAACTAAAAAAAGAAATGAAGAAGAACACAGAAGATGGAAAGACCCATGTTAAGGAGTGGCAGAATCAATTAATAAAGATGACATCTACCAAAGGCAATATACAGATTCAATGCCATAACAATCAATATCCCAAAACAATTCCTTAAAGAGTTTGATCAAACAATCTCAAAATTCATATGGAGGCACAAAAGACCCAGGATAGCAAAAGCAATCATGAGTCACAAAAACACTGCTGGAGGTATCACTATACCAAACCTTAGTTTATACTACAAATCCCGTGTGTAGAAACAGCTTGGTACTGGCTCCAAAATGACACAACAATAAAAGGTAAGGGTGAAGACCCAGATATAAGCCCACACAATTACAGCCATTTGATCTTTGACAAACGGGCCCAAAAATTCAATGGAAAAAGAACAGCATCTTCAGCAAATGGTGCTGGCAAAAACTGGATGTCCACATACAGAAGATTAAAACTCGACCCATAAATGTCGTCATGCACAGATTACAGAAAAGATAAAGGACTCAATATAAGCCAGAAGACTAATGAACCCTAGTTGAAAGAGCAGGGACACTACCTCAAGCTGATTGGAGTAGGCCAAAGTTCTAAACAGAAATCCAACCATAGTACTACAAACCAACACTCAAAAAATGGGATTTTACAAAATATAAGAGATTTGTTCAGATAAAGAAATTGTAAACTGAGCAAAAAGGCAACCCACAAAATGGGGAAATCTTCACTAACCACATATTGATAAAGCTCAATTATACCCAGAGGACA
>JALPQD010000568.1:43941-68872 GCA_023101885.1 Typhlomys cinereus | reverse complement strand
TGTAGTCCAGGAGGATACCCTCACCACTTCCTATGTAGCTGAGGATGGCCTTCACTCCCTAATCTTCCTGCTTCCACCCTGATATCTCACTTATTCTAATATATAAATCCATAACATTGGGAGTGGCAGGCCACATTTAGTAAATTTAGAGAGATGGGTAATAAATGGATGGTTGGACTGGAATATAAACAGGAAATGTCTTATGTATGTATGTAAGCATGTCTTCTTATACAACATAAAGATGGTACATAGATATAATAAATTTAAAGAGCTAACTAGAAGTGATTGCCCTGCCATCATTCTCCACAGAACTAATATTGCTTGTTTGCATTTCACTAGAGTGAAGGGAGTTTTATTCCTTTTAAAAGTAATTAAGCCAGGGACCAGTTCTCTGAAGTACTATTATGGGATAGTCTTGTTAATATTCAACGGTGTTTTAGTTGAATAAGAGACATTAAGGTGATATCTTTGGAATCAAACACATTAATTCTATGGAGAACATAAATATACAGAATATAAAAATACAGAATTTAAAAGTTAGAAGTCTGTATGTTTCTTTGGCCCAAACAAGCAAGGAATCTGAAGCTTGAAGGAGTTGAGTGACTAACTTGCCAAGATCACACAGCTGCCAAGAAAGAGGTAGGATTGGAATATAGATTTTTTTAAAATTTTATTATTATTATTATTTATTCAATTGTGTGTTGTGTGTGTGTGGTGTGTAGAACCACGGGAAATTGGAAAACCGACCACCTCCACCTCCTCCTTGTTTACTCTGCCCGGGATTCACAAGCTCCGCCTACCAGGACCAGAAACGCAGGCCTCCGCTTCCCCGTGTCTATACGTGGGTCTAGGATCCACTCAGACCTTCCTGCAAGGCCGGGCTTAACCCCTGAGCACTCTCCCGCCACATGGAATATAGATTTTTGAGGTGATAAAATCTGTCTTTTTCTTTTATTCATTCTGTTTTTATGGAGGTAAGTTCTCATGTAGTGCAGACTGGCTTCAGACTCTCTGTGTAGCCAAGGAGAATCTTGACCTTCTGCTCCTCCTGCCTCTACTCCCAAGGACTGGCAATATAGACAAGTACCGCCGTAGTAGCTTTAGTACTTTTTTAACTATATGATAAAAACATTGGAATGTTATATATTTATAGTTGGAGCTTGTTTGTGTTTGTAAAACCATTCATGCATGGGCATTCTGCTGTTATTCCTGCTTACCAACATCCTGTGACCATTTCAGAGCATGAAGATCTAGTACAGTAGTAGAAATAAAATTGAACTATCAGGCCAAATGACTTAGCTGTGTGGCCTTTTCCAAGTCACTTAGCTTCTCTGTGCTTCAATTTATTGCCTGGATAAGTCTAATAATTCTCAAACAAGACAGTTATTTTACATCATTTGGTGCTTTATAAAACATTCCTACAGTTACATGAGAATTACCTGGATGACTGGAGAGCTAGTTCAATGGTAGAGCAATGACCAAACATCATGTAACTCTGTATTTGGTACACAAGGGTGAGAGGAAAAAACAAAAAACTACTTGAGATTCTAGTTAAGGGTGGATTCACTAGGATTTCTGTGAGAGCGGAGATCTTGTCTATCTAACAAATAACTGGAAGATAAATCAAATGTGATTTTGCAAAACAGAGGAGGCAGAAGTGCATAAGGATCTGGATGGATGGAAGATGTGGAATACAAGTAGCTGGTAGAAGTTTTCCTGAACTTTCTGCATAGGGGGCTCCTTGACTCCCCCCCCCCATCCTGATTGGCCATTGTCCAGAGATGGAGGCCATGGGCAGAAAGCTGATCCCATGTAGTGAAAGGACATCAATAGCACAAAAGTGACTTGACTGTGCTTGGTGTCATGCTGATGTTCCTTAAAACATGCTAGCGCCCACCCCTTTGACACATTGGAAACTCTCTTGAATATTGGGCCTGGGCAAAGACCTGTGTGTTGGTAGTTGTAAAAATCTCCCCAAATGATTCTGCTTCTGACAGACTTCAGCAAAGGAAGTGAAAGCCATAACAAGTGTAAACGGAGCATAACTATGCAATAAGTCAGCATGTAATGAGTGAGATAATTTTAAATAACGTCAGGTGGAACAGTGTGGAATGGTATCACTGTTTCTAAGGAATGACTTTTATTACACATAAAGTTTGTGTCACTACATAGTCAGCATGATTTCAGCCTTGACAAGATCATCACATTCCCTGCTATTTCTCAGTAGATTCCTTTTTAATTTACTGGTCTTGATTCTGGAGAAAGATATGTTATCGAAGCAATTTAAGGAAAGAGAAAACTAGTTTGGCTTAGAGCTTCAGGGTTCTGTCCATAATGATAGGAATTCAATGGAGATTGTCACATGATGTGCATTTGTTAAGGAGACAGGGATGCTTGGGTGTGTCCAGCAAGTTTTCTACTTTTCCTTCAGTCTGGGACCCCAGTCCATGGAACAGCACTGCCCACCATCAGGAATGAGGACATCTCATTTCCATTAACATTATCAATAATTTCCCTCAATCTCACACTCATTGGTTTGAGAACTAGGTCATTCTGTACCTAAACCCAGGTTGACATTAAATATTAATCACTGAAATGCTGTAATCCCAAAACTCTCAATGTGCAGTGCAAAATGGAGACAAATGGCAAGTTCTTTACAAAGTGATCTTCCATTGCACAATATTATTTTGCATCATTTTTTATATCTCTTTCCCAGACCTCAGGGTTCATTACCTAACTGCTGTCTATTCCTCACTGAGAGTTTGTTGAAATTTCATTTTCAGGAAGTTCCTTTTCTTTTTAGAAATAAAATAGGTATTTGTTAGAAAAGAAGCAGAATGTTACCTCTCAGCATCTGCGTACCCATTTTTTATTCAGCAACTAATGTGCATCATAATTCAATTTACCACCTTTCTCTATCATCCTCAAAGATAGACTATGGATTGCTAGGGACACCTTTCAGTTAGGAGACAAAAGAAAACACTTTGACTTTTCTAAAAAATCTTCCATGTGAAATTGCTGATGAGAGAAAAATTAGTAGGGAAAATGTTGGTCAAACTAACAATACCAAAATCACTATGCACACACCCTCAAAGAACCAGTATGAGTCATATAGCAAATAACAATATAGCATAACATGTAAGAATTAGGTTTTTTAGCCTCACATTCTAACTTTAAAATTATTTAAAAATTAAGACATGAAAAGGGATCAGGAATTATTTTTAATTTTTGTATTTCAGAAGAGTATTTCTATCTGGTCTTAGTAAAACAACATAGCATTTTGGAACAAAAATGCACCCTAGCAGGCCTGCACTGGATGTCAAGATACAGAAGACTTCCACTGCCACCATGACCTTCCCCTTTGTGCTGTGGTAGACAGGCAGGAAGTGACCCACACACTGCAGAACACCAGCATGCTGAAAGTCAGGAACTTGGCTTCATTGAAGGTGTCAGGCAGGTTCCTGGCAAGGAAAGCCACAGTGAAGCTTCCCAGGGCGAGAGAACTCAGGTATCCCAGGACACAGTAGAAGGCAGTGACTGAGCCCTTGTTGCACATGATAATGATGTGGCCATATTCAGACTGTATCTGTGTCAACATAGTGTGGAGATGTCCCCAGCCAGACTCCACACAGAATGAATTGGATCATGGTGTAGAAGGGGATGATGTAGTTCGGTGCTCCTGAGACTAGAATCTACCTCATCTTACTTCCTGGAGCAGTGAGCTTGAAAGCCAGAACCTCAGTGATTGTCTTAGCCAAGACAGTGGACACAGCCACAGTGAACACAACTCCAAAGGTGATCTGCTACAGCATGCAGGTGGCAGTGGTCGTATGTCCAATGAAGAGCAAAGAGCAGAGGAAACAGAAGGCCAGAGAGATGAGTAGGATGTAGCTGAGAGTGCAGTTATTGGCCTTCACAATGGGAGTGTCTTGGTGCCTCACAAAGACCCCAAGAACAAGAGCTGTGAGTGTAGCGATTCCCAGGGCTATACAGGCTAGAGACGGTCCCAAGGGGTCTTCATAAGCCAGAAAGGACATTGACCTTGGCAGGCAGAGTGTCTGCTCTGTGTTTGCATAGTGATCATCTGGACACTTCACACACTGATCCATTCCTGTTGCAGAAAGCAAAATGTCACAAACACATCATAAGTTTTCTTTCTTATTTACAGTACAATTTATGTAAGAGTGGTGGAATAAGATAACACATTTCCTTCCTTGTTTCTTTGAATATGAATTTCAGTAGGGTGTTCTACCATAGTGATTTCTTCTGTTCACAATTTTATGGTAAACAAATTCCAAAACTTGCATATACTTTAACTAAATCATACAGAATGATGTTTTTTACCTTGACTCAGAACAAAATGCTTATATGATAATAGAACAAAAGTGACCAGACAGAGTAGCTTATAAAGCCTAATGTTAATACACATGGCTAATTGCTGGGATAATTGAATTTCCCAGTGAAATACAATTCAGTTTCTGCCTGTTGGAGTCCAACTGTCCAAATGATGTTGATGATATCCTATGGCTGTGAAATTACATGATAGTATAAGGAAAGAAATATTCCTCCCTTTCCTTATGAAGAAGGGGGAGCACCCTTCTGCCCTGGACCAGACTAGTGTGGATTCCCTGCTTTTCAGGTAAGGACCCAAGACCATGTCCCAGGCCCCATGTCACCTGTGTGCCCCACTAGCATCCAGAGAGGCTGCCACTCATCTCTTGTGCTGGAGAAGGTCCGTAGGTCATGTCCCAAGTCCCAGGTGATCTACATGACACAATAGGCACTCTGCCCTTCTGCCCCGGACCTGGAACAGGGCAGACTTCCTGCTCCTCAGGTAAGGCCGTTAGACCATGCCCCATCAGCAGTCAGTCTGCTCTGGCACTGGGAATTCCCCTGGGCCAAGCTCCAGGTGCCAGGTGATCTATGCCAAACCAGACACTGCCTTCTCATCTGGATGCGGACCAGGGTGGGCTCCCTGGTACTCAGTGTGGATTGCATGGTCCTCAGAATTCAACAGAATCCAGAGAAAACCCATGCAAACCTGTAGGGGGATAAACACCATACATTGGAAGGCCTTTAAAAGCATCCCATCACATGGGAGAGAATCACCACATCTAGCTCAAAGACACGGAAACTTTTATGCCATCTTGTTCCTCTCAATTATTAGTCCCTATAGTTTAAGTTTTCCATATTTCCACTCCAAAACGCATACAACTTCAGGGATTATACCAATAACCCCCACATATCACCAAGAAAGTAAAGAGAATAAGTGCACTAACATACTAATCTTCAATCCCCATCTACTAAACCTGACTTCACTGATGTACTAACAGTCTAATAGCCTCATCTAGGAAAAACACCAATACCAGAGAAATATACCTAACTACAAAACAAACACTAAAATTAAAAGCTCAAGTTTAGTTATATCATCTAATTTAGTTCAGTCAAAAGCACACAGTAAAAAAAATAACATCTTAAGAGATAAAACAAAAATGCCCAGGTAACAGCAAAAATCCATGAGAAAGAAAAACCAAGCCAACAAATCTCCTAACAAAAAAATTAACCCCAAAATGATTGATTCCAACCAGAACAAACTCACAGAAAATAGCTGAGAAAGCCATACCCAAGAAAATGATTTTGAAAGCCTCATCTTCAGTATGAACAACACTATGCAATAGGAAGTCCAGGGGGAGTTAAATAACAGCATAAACCACTTTGTACAAGAACATAACAGGCACTTAGAGAAGATGACAAAGGTAGTTGATGAAACAAAAATAGGCATAGAGCAGTTAAACCAATCTCAAGCAGAGTTTAAAATTGAAAAAAAGACAAGCTATCTTTAACCCAAAACACAACAGAAAGTCTTATCAGCAGAAATAATGAAGTAGAAAATAGAATATCAGATCATGAAGACAAAGTGGAAGAAGTAAACAGTTCAATGGAAGACGTTGTTAAATCTAAAAAGATACTTGACAGGAATACTCAAGAGTTATGGGACACCTTTAAGAAGCCTAACATGTGCATTCATGGAATACCAGAAAAAGAATCCCAAAATACCACACCTGAGAAATTTTTCAAATTATCAAAAAGGAAAACTTTCCACATCTAAAAAAACTGAGGTCCATGCAAATCCAAGAGGCATTCTGCAGCCCAAACAGATATGAACAAAATAGAAACTCCCCATGGAAAACAATAGTCAAAACACTACACATATAAAACAAAGTAAATGTGGTGAGAACTTCAAGAGAAAGAAAACAAATGACTTTGAAAGGTAAACCAATTAAAATAACAAATGATTTTTTGATGGAAACTGTAAAAGCAAGAAGAGCTTAGAGAGACATACTTCAAGTACTAAATGAGCAAAAATGTCAACCCAGGCCGATATACCCAGCAGAACTGAGTCATGATCGAGGGTGAAAGAAATCTTTTCCAACATAAAGGAATTAAAAAATAATTTCTCCATTATAATACTAAAGTCTCCAAAACGCCACATATTGGGCCACAAAATGAAACTGCACAGATACAGGAATGTTGAAACTTTAGCTTGTACCCTATCAGATCAACACTGTGTAGAGCTTCACATTTGCAAATAATCAAACACCAGAAAATACACTAACTCTTGGAAACTAAACCCTATGATGCTAAATGACAATTTAGTTCAGGAAGAAATTATAAAGAAAATTCAAGATTTTTTGCAAGCGAACCATAATGCAAATAGAGCATATAAAAATCTCTGGGAAAAAAATAAAAGCCATCCAAAGAGGTAAGTTTATAGCACTTAATGCCTATATCAAAAAAAGAAGCATCACAAATAAATAACTTAACAATACAGCTTAAAACTTTAGAGATACAAGAAGAATCCAACCCCAAATGCAGTAGAAGAGAGGAGATTAGCAAACTAAGGGGAAAAAATCCAAAATTGAGATAAAGAAAATGATACAGAGAATCAACCACTCAATGTGTTTCTTTGAAAAAATCAATAAGATTAGTAAACCTCTAGCTAAATTACCAAAAAAGAGAAAATCCAAATCAACAAAATTAGAAATGAAATAGAGTTATCAGTACAGCTACCCAAGAAATTCAGAGAATTACACAGTCATATTTCAAAAACTTATACTCCATGATGCTTGACTACACAAAAGAAATGGATGAATTCCTAAGTAAGCACAACTTACTTAAATTGAATTAGGAAGTTTTGAATTGTTAAAAAAGGTCTTATAACATATGAGGAAATTGATGAAGTAATCTCGAATCTTCCTACCAAAAAATGTCCTGGACCAGATGGATTCAGCACAGAATTCTAGCAGATATTTAAGCAACAACTAACACCAATACTCCTTAAATTGTTCCATCAAATTGCTTGGAAGAAGCACTTCCAAATTCTTTCCATGAAGCTAATATCATACTAATCCCAAAACCTAATAAAGATACACTTAAAAATGAAAATTATAGGCTAATCTCTTTGATGAACATTGATGCAAAGATTCTCAACAAAATCTTACCAATTTACATTCAAAAACATATCAAAAAGATCATTCACTGTGATCAAGAAGATTTCATCCCAGGCACATAAGGTTGGTTCAACATATGCAAATCCATAAATGTAATCCACCATATAAACCAACCCAAAGTCCAAGACCACATGATATTCTCGATAGATGCAGAAAAACTATTGACAAGATCCAACAGCCTTTATGATCAAAACCCTAGAGACAGTTGGAATGGAAGGAACCTTTATCAACATAATAAAAGTTGTATACAAGCCAATAGCAAAGATTAAACTCAATGGGGAAAACTTGAAGCATTCCCATTTCAACCAGAACTAGACAAGGCTGTCCACTCTCACACCACTTCTATTCAATGTTGTAATTGAATTCTTAGATGGAGCCATAAAACAAGAGAGGGAGATAAAAGGGATTCAAATCAGCAAGGAAAAATCAAGATATATCAATTGGCAGAAGACATGATTCTATACCTGCATGATCCTTAAAACTCCACCAGGAAACTCCTGGCACTAACACATAAGTTCAGCAGAGTGACAGGTTACAAAATAAACATGCAAACTCAGTGGCCTTCCTATATGCCCAAGATGAAAAAAGTGAAAAAGCCCAAAGAGAAATTCCATTTACTATAGCCCTTTTACAAATGAAATTCCGTGCTATAAAACTAGCCAAGGAAGTGAGAGACCTTTACAATGAAAACTTTAAAACCCAGAGAAACAAGTTACAGAATATACCAGAAGGGGAAAAGACCTCCCATGTTCCCGGATTGGCAGAATCAACATCATAAAAATGACCATCCTACCAAATGCAATATACAGATTCAATGCTATACCAATCAACATCACAAAGCAATTCTTTAAAGAAATTGACCAAACAATCTCAAAATTCATATGGAAGCAAAAAAGACCCATCATAGCAAAAACAATCCTCAGTAACATAAACACTTTTGGAGGTATCACCATCAAAACCTAAATCTTACTACAAATCCATAGTTATAAAAACAGCCTGGTACTGGCTCCAAAGTAGACACATACATCAATGAATAAGGGTTGAAGACCCAGATATAAGCCCACAGAGTCATAGTCATTTGATCTTTGACAAAAGGACCCAAAATATCCAATGGAAAAGAACAGCATTTTCAACAAATGGTGCTGGAAAAATGGATGTCCACATGCAGAAGATTAAAACTGGACTCATACTTGTCACCATGTAAAAAATTAATTCCAACTGGATGAAGGATCTCAATATGAGGCCAGATACTATAAAAACATGATTTGAAAGGGTAAGGACCAACATATCAATGACCCCCCAAAGTCCTATTATGTTTACTTCAGCCAATGACCAACATATCAATGACCCTCCAAAGTCTAGCATGGATCACAGGCACTAGGATCCTTACAGGCAAGGGAATAACAGCCACAATAGTGTTACCATACTAAAGGGGAACACAAAAAAGAGCTCTAAGCAATGTTACTTAGTCTTTATACCTCATCAGAGAGGAGGACCCAGAGGGAAATTTGACATGCACACTAAACTATGCTCTAGGGATGGGGGTGGAAACAATGGGAGAAAGGGAGGGGGGAAAGGAAAGGGAAAAGGGGGAAGGAGCAAAGGGATCTGGGGAGGGGTGGAAGGAGGGAGGGGAATGGGGTATCTATCAATTTTGTATGAATGAAAAAAATATTAAAAAAATGTTCCACATCCTTATCCATCAGGGAAATGCAAATCAAAACCTCCCTGAGATGATATCTTGCCCTGGTCAGGTTGTCAAAAATCCACAATACAATCAACACCATATGCTGGAGAGGATGTGGGGAGAAGGGAGCTCTCCTACATTGCTGGTGGGAATTCAGGCTTATACAACCACTCTGGCAAATTCACATGAAAGTATGCTCAAAGGGATGGGAGGGGGAAAAGAGGAAGCACTGAGAGAAGAGGAGGGAGGGGCTTGAAAGGAAAGGGAAAATGGGGTTATGTTGCAAGGGGGACTAGGGAAGGTTGGAAGGAGGGAGAGGACCAGGGTCCCTATTGAGCTTGTATGATTCGAAAAAATAAATAAAGTGTTTAAAAAAAGAAAGGGCAGCAATTCTATTACTAATATTAAAGAACTCAGGATCAGTAATCCTAATACTGTATTGATAATACCATCAACTTGGAGTGTATGCTTGTGTATAATGAATTGTCACTGAAATATTATCTGTGTATTTCATTGAATTCTGTTTTTATCAGCATTGGTCTATGTGAATAAGCATATATTCAAGAAGTCATCTATAAAACATCTAGACAAAGATAGCTTGTCAAGACCCTTACAGACATATCCAACCCACCATGATAACAATGGCTACTGATCTTCCCACCCATGAATTGTCTTCTGCACTGTGGTGAATGGTGGATTGTAAATGAATCGTCATCAGATGGATCTGAGGAATGGCAATATTCTCCCTGTCCTGAGCCTTTCCATCTAGTAACATAGCTTTATTCACTCTTTCAGGCTCCCTTGTTTTCCTTTTCCTGAGAAATGTATAAGTAAGTTCCATCCTTTAAATAAAATTCCTCATATTCATACTTGTTTTATAAACAAATGTAAAGCTAATGTAGTAATGTATTGAAGATTTCAAATTATGACAATATGTGTTTAATATCTATCTAATGAGTAAATATGTAGGTGCTTTGCTATATTTTATATCGAGTAATATGCTACAATAAGTATTAAAATCATTTAACCTATAGTGTGTGCCTAGAAGTTTAAATGGGAATAAAATGAATATGAACACGGCATTAAACGCAGAGTATCACTCCAGAGCTGAATGCAGAATATAAGTGGACAGACCATTCCTCCCTAAGCTGGATGTCCTCATGTCTCTCTATCCCAATGCTGTGGGGAATTGTGAAAGAGAAGGTGAGAAAATGTAAAAGACGCAAGGTAGGGAAAGGTTCTGTTAATTAGTTTCTCCTACACATGACAGGGCTACTGCACCTATAAACTTACTGTACTGTATCTTCTTCCACAAGATCTCCAGCAGAATTGGCCTGTAAACATTTCACCATGGAAGAAGGAAAGCCTTGTGAGGTCAGTGACTTTGGAGGGTTAGTGCTATGATAGTGGAACGGGAGCAACTTTCCTCAATACTACTTCCAAGGATATATCATCCATGCTTAAGCAAGTGCTTAGGTAAATGACAGTATAATCATCCCAGATGAAGCTCAGTGGACTATACATACAAGAGTCTATTTTGGAAGAAGGTTTACATGGAAAAAAAGGGAGATTTGAAAACATTTCAATCCATTGTATCCATGTGTGGAACTTACAAAAATAAAACAGAAAATTATCTGCCTGGCAATTTTTAAATATCCTATAGCTAAAATTCATGCCTTAAAAAGAAATGAATTTTGATTGTATATTAATATGATAGAAACAGCTGGATAAGCTCAGAATTGCATTACCCATTGGAGTATGATATTATTCTTAATGTTTTTTGTGACATCACATAGTGTGAATACCATCAATTTCCCTATGGCATCACCAATGCTTCTCTAGAATATGCTCTGCACCTTCCCCACCATCTTCCCTTTGAGATGACATTGTTCCATGTTCAAAGGTTCCCTTGGACATTAGACATCTGAACTCCTCATGTACATCTGTATGTTATCATTCCACAAATAACTATTGCTATGCTGCAATCAACCAACATAGCATTGATTTCACCAGTTATGAAAGTCTCATGAAAAATTAAAAACATGGATACAATTAATACTATCACTCCATTAGCCATTATTCATACATTTATTGCATACTTATGAGAATATCTCCAGTTCGCATCTTCATATGCTGACATCTCTAATACCTGCTACAAGAAGACCTACAACAATAATGGAGTTCTGCACCATATGTACCATGATGGACATCACAAATGTGTTAGTCCTGCTGAAAGAAGGTAATGAAGGTGAAGAACTTTTCCCAAAGACATGGAGTTACTTGTTGCATTGGAAATCTCATTCTCTGGACAGGGGGAGAATTCAAAGCATCAGGTAGCCTTTCCCTCTGGATGGAACTTCCTCAAACCAGGCTTGCAAGGCACACTGCACACAGAGGAGGGAATCTGAGAAAGAGAACTTGTATGTTAGCAACAGATTGGGAATTATCATCTTCCTTTCATTTTCCTTGAATCTAAAACAGGCAAAAACATGAGCACAAAGCATGTTCTATAAGTAATGAATGTCATTTCTATATATCCTCCCTTATGTGATAATTTATACCTAGGTTTGGCCAGATGCCTCATGGAGAGCTGCACTTACCCAAATCCTGGAAAGCCTCAGAATCTGAATTAGAGGCATGGTATCCATGTAGTGGAAGGAAAGGACCAACTTCTTTATTTTTGAGACAGAACATCACATTTCACACTTGTTAGTTGAAAGTTTTTGTGTAAATAACATTGATTAAGCTAACTTTTTCATGAATTATTTTTATTAATTGAATCTGTATATAAAATCACGATTAATTAATCTGTTAACCTCCTAACACCTACCAGAAATCCCTCCCATTCCACCCCATGAGTTTTTTTTCCAGCTAGAGTTTCTCTTGCTCAAGCTTCATATTACAAAATGAGTGATTTACATGGTCCCACCCAGGATACCTGCACTGGCAAGTGTCTGGACACCTCATGGGGCATGAAAAGCTGACCAGTGGACTAACTGTTGATTAATGAACCCCCCTTCCTCCCACTGGCAGACGTTACTCTCAAACAGCATCTTAGGGTGGTGCACTGTCTCTAAGATTCTCCCTCTTGCATAAGAAAATGCTAGTATTTCAGCTATGTGGAGGTCTAGGGGACTCTCATACAGCACTGCACAAATCTTTGTGCATTGTAGCCCTGGCAAGAAAGGAGGCAGCTGTTTGCAGTACCACTCACCATAATCCTCCACTTGTATTTCTACTGCCTCCTCCTGCACAGGGTCATCATTTAGATGTCCTGTTTAGGGCTCATCACTCCATAGTCTTTTTGATGCTGCACTTAGGAAACTTTTAGGAGAATATTTTATCTCTATTTCTCTCTTGCTATTTCTCTGTGTGTGTGTCTCTCTCTCTATTTCCTGTCTCTCTCTTTTCTCTCCATGTATTTGTATTAAAGTATTTGTACTGAGATGTGGACGCTGCCCCAGGAGCCAACAGTCGGCACAGTCCGAGACGCAGAGTGGGATCTGTATGAAAGACTGGGGTACCGGGCCGCCCAAGAAGTACAGGCCGGGATTCGGGGAGCCCTGGAGGCCTGGGAAGGGTGGGTGAGCCACGGAGCATCCAGCCCGCCACCCCTGCATCCAAAGCCGCTGAGGGCCACCCAAGATGCTACCTGTCTTTTTGGGAACCCTCCCTCCTTGTTGTAGCAAACTTTTGATGCCTTCCTGGCAAGATAAATGTTCAACTCAGCTTGGCCCACTCAGGACCACCAATAAGCTGCCCTCTCCAAAAAACACTTGAGTACTCTATACAGCTATCCACGTATTCCTGCCCATTCCATCTCCTCCCTCCGGCCAGCCTGATCAGCACCCAGCCTTCCTGGGCTTGGCTGGGCCTCTAGGCCACTCCCCAGGTCCCAGCCCCTTTGCTCCGCCCCCTCCCCCCCACTGTCCCCCACCCACTCCAGACACTCAGGGTCACCCTGCATCTCAGGGAGGACACGCTGTTCCTCAGACTTCAACAGAATCCAAAGAAAACCCAAGCAAAGCTCTAGGGGACACATCTGAAGCCCTCTAAAATCATCCTATCACATGGGAGAGATTCTTCACATCCAGCCCAAAGATAAGTAAACCCCTTTTTAACATCCTGCTTCTTTCAATTATTAATCACTGTAGATTAACTTTTCCACGTAGCTAACCCCAAGCCATATAAAACTTCAGTGACTATACCAATCATCCACACATATATCATCAAGGTACTAAATCGGAAAAGTGTACTACCATACTAATTAATATTCACCACTTGTCTGCTAAACCTGTCTTAATTGATGTACTAACAGCTTAATGCTTCCATCCAGGAATTAACAATAATAACAGACAAACGTACCCAACTTCAAGGCAAATACTAGTAATAACTGCCCGAGTAGTAATACCAACCAGATCAGTTCATTCAAAAACACAGAATCTGAAAGGTCTTAAGAGACAAAACAAAAATGCTCAAGTCAAAACGCAGATCCATGAAAAACAAAACCCAAGAAGACAAATCTCCCACCCAAAGAATTAACCCCATAATGATAGATTCAAACCAAACCAAGTTCACAGAAAAAAGCCAAGAAAGCCAGGCCCAGTATAACGACTTTCAAAGCATGATCATTACCATGATCAATACTATGAAAGAGAAAATCTGGGAGGAGTTAAATAACTGCATCAACCACTTTGAACAGGAACACAACAGATACTTGGAGGAGTTGAGAAAAACAGATCAAGAAACAAAAATAGGCATAGAGCAGTTAAAACAGTCTCAGGCAGTTTAAAATTGAACATAAAGACAAGTTATCTTCAACCCAGAACTCAACAGAGAATCTTAGCAGCAGAACTAACGAAGTAGAAAGTAGAATTTCAGATCTTGAAGACAAAAGGGGAGTATTAACCGGCTCAATGGAAGAGGTTGTTAAAGCCAAAAACATACATAAGAGAAATATTCAAGAGTTGTGGGGCACCCCAAAGAAGCCCAGCATGCACATTCATGGAATACCAGAGCAAGATTACCAAAATATCACACCTGATTATGATTCCTTCGGCCCTAACTTGTGTGGAGTATCTTGCAAATCATTGCTCCTCCCATCCTTTTGCTCTTACACTCTTACCGCCCCCTCTTCCGCAAATGTCCCTGAGCTTCAGGATGGGGAGAGATTAGTCTTTGCATGCCTGCGCAATGTCCAACACACTATTGACCTCACAAAGTCTAGCATCTGCTAAAGGCACCAAGATTCTTGGAGGCAAGGGATTGGCAGCCACAGCAGTGTTTCCATACTTAAGGGGAACACCGGAAAGGGTTCAGGGAAAGGCCACTGGGTCCTTGTACATCATCAGAGAGGAGGGCCCAGAGGAGAATCAGGCATGCACAAGAAAGGACTCTCTGGGAATTGGGGCGGGAGGCACTGGGGGATGGGAAGGGAGGGAGGAGGTGAGGGGAGCAGGGGGTTCAGGGGGGAGGAGGAGGGAGGGAGGGAACT
Organism: Typhlomys cinereus; assembly: GCA_023101885.1. NCBI lineage: Eukaryota > Metazoa > Chordata > Mammalia > Rodentia > Platacanthomyidae > Typhlomys > Typhlomys cinereus. Next base: position 54,180 of record JALPQD010000568.1, on the reverse strand, counting down.
GGTGTACCTATTAAGTTTGTATGAGCTGAAATAATAATAAAAAATATATTAAAAAAATCACACCTGAGTAAATTTTCCAATTATCATCAAGGAAAACTTCCCTCATCTAAAGAATGAGAGGCCCATTCAAATACAAGAGGCATTCCACACCCCAAACAGATATGACCAAAATAGAAACTCGCCAAGATAAATAATAGTCAAAACACACCACATTTGAGACAAAAAAAAAAGGTGCTGAGAGCTTCAAGGGGAAAAAAAGTCACTTTTAAAGTAAACCTATTAAAATAACAAATGACTTCTCAATGGAAACAGTGAAAACAAGAAGACCTTGGAGAGATGTACTTCAAGTATTAAATGAGCAAAAATGTCAACCCAGGATGATATACCCAGAAAAGCTATCCATCATGATCAAGGGAGAAAGAAAAGTTTTCTAGCACAAAGACAACTTGAAAGCTTACATGTCTACCATATGATGCCTTCAAAAATTGGTACAAATGATACTCAAGTTTGAAGAAAAAACAAGCATGTCCATGAGAACAGAAGGAAAATGTAATACAACCAGAATCTAAAAGCTAAATAATGCACTTTTTAAAATTAATTAATTTATTTATTCAGTAATGTGTGTGTGGGGGTGTGGGTGTGTAGAACCACCAGCGAATTTGAGAAGCACTATGGACCGCCTCCACCTCCTTCTTGATTACTCTACCCCAGGATTCACAGGAGAGGAAATTAGCAAAATAAGAAAGAAATATTGGAAATCAAGATTAGGAAAATGATAAAGCAAATCAACCAGTCAAAAAGTTGTTTTTTGAAAAAAATCAATAAGATTGATACACCCCTAGATAAATTAACCAAAAGCAAGAGAGAGAAAACCCAAATTAACAAAATTAAAAATGAAAATGGAGTTATCACTACTGATACCAAGAAATTCAGAGAATTAAAACGTCATATTTCACACACACACACACACACACATACATACACATGCGCGCAAACACACACACACACAATTGAATACATAATAAATAATAAAAAAATTCAAAAACATATACTCTGTGAAATTTGACAACACAAAAGAGATGGATGAATTCCTAAGTAAACACAACTTAGCTAAATTGAATCAGGAAGTTGTGAATTATTTATGTAGTCCTATAACATATGAGGAGATCAATGAAGTAATCTCTAATTTCACCATCAAAAAATGTCTTGGTCCAGATATAGTCAGCACAGAGTTCTACCAGACATTTAAGGAACAAATAACACCAAAACTCCTTAAACTGTTCCATCAAATAACAAAGGAAGGAACACTACCAAATTCCTACTATGAAGCTAATATCCTCTTAATCCCAAAACTTAATAAAGATACACTTAAAAAAGAAAACTATAGGCCAATCTCTTTGATGAACACAGATGCAATGATTCTCAACAAAGTCTTAGCAAATCAGATTCAAAAACATATCAAAAAGATCATTCATGGGGATCAAGTAGGCTTTATCCCAGGCACACAAGGTTGCTTCAATGCATGCAAATCAATAAATGTAATTCACCATATAAACAGTCCACAATGCAAAAACACATGATACTCACGATAGATGCAGAAAAAGCTTTTGACACGATCCAACAGCCTTTTATGACCAAAACTCTAGAGACAGTTGGAATGGAAGGAACCTTTATCAATATCATAAGAGCTGTATACAAGAAGCCGACAGCAAGAATTATACTCAATGGGGAAAATCTTGAACCATTCTCACTTGAATCAGGAACTAGACAAGGCTGTCTGCTCTCACCACTTCTATTCAATATTGTACTTGAAATCTTAGCTGATGCCATAAGACAAGAAAAGGATATAAAAGGGATATAATCAGGAAGGAAAAAGCCAAGTTATCTCTATTTGCAGATGACATGGTCTTATAATTGAATGATCCCAAAGACGCCACCAGGAAACTCCTGGAACTAATACAGATGTTCAACAGTGTGGGAGTATACAAAATAAACATAAAAAATCAGTGGCCTTCCTATATGCCCAAAATGAAAGAAGTGAAAAAGCCCTGAGAGAAACAATCCCATTTACTATGGCTCCTAATAAAATGAAATAGCTTGGAATAAACTTAACCAAGGAAATAAGAGACCTTTACAATGAAAACTTTAAAACTCTAAAAAAAGAAATTGCAGAAGACACCAGAAGATGGAAAGACCTCCCATGTTACTGGAGTGGCAGAATCAATATCATAAAGATGACCATCCTACCAAAGGCAATATACAGATTCAATGCCATAACAATCAATATCCCAAAACAATTCCTTAAAGAGTTTGATCAAACAATCTCAAAATTCATATGGAGGCACAAAAGACCCAGGATAGCAAAAGCAATCATGAGTCACAAAAACACTGCTGGAGGTATCACTATACCAAACCTTAGTTTATACTACAAATCCATAGTTGTAGAAACAGCTTGGTACTGGCTCCAAAATAGACACACCAATAAAAGGATAAGGGTTGAAGACCCAGATATAAGCCCACACAATTACAGCCATTTGATCTTTGACAAACGGGCCCAAAAATTCAATGGAAAAAGAACAGCATCTTCAGCAAATGGTGCTGGCAAAACTGGATGTCCACATACAGAAGATTAAAACTCGACCCATAAATGTCGTCATGCACAAGACTTAATTCCAAATAGATCAAGGACCTCAATATTAAGCCAGAGACTATATGAACCCTAGTTGAAAGAGCAGGGAACTACCTCAAGCTGATTGGAGTAGGCCAACAGTTCCTAAACAGAAATCCAACCATAGTCACTACAACCAACACTCAAAAAATGGGATTTTACAAAATATAAGAGATTCTGTTCAGATAAAGAAATTGTAAACTGAGCAAAAAGGCAACCCACAAAATGGGGAAATCTTCACTAACCACATATCTGATAAAGCTCAATTATCCAGAGTGCACAAAAACATAGAAAACTAAGCACCAATATGAAAATGGCCCAATTTAAAAAATGAGCCTTGAAACTTAAAAGAAACTTTACCAGGGAAGAAAGTGAAATGTCTAACAAATACATTAAACAATGCTCCACATCCTTACCCATATGGGAAACGCAAATCAAAACCTCCCTGAGATATCATCTCACCACAGTCAGAATGGCAAAAAAAAACAATACAAACCCCAACAAATGCTGGAGACGATGTGGCGAGAAGGGAACACTCTTACATTGCTGGTGGGAAGGTAGGCCTATATAACTACTCTGGAAAGCAGTCTGGCGATTATTAAAAAAGTTAAAGTTTGAAATGCCATAGGACCCTGCTATTCCACTTTTGGGAATAATCCCCTATGCAGCAAAAGCTCACCTCCATAGCACAAGCATGATCATGGTCACAGCAACACTGTTTACAATAGCAAAGTCATGGAATCAACCTAAATGCCCAACAGTTGATGAGTGGATAAAGAAAATGTGGTACATTTATACAATAAAATACTACTCAGCCATAAAAATGGTGAATTAATGACATTTGCCAGGAAATGGATGGAATTAGAAGCAATTATATTGAGTGAAGTATCACAGACACAGATAATTAAGTGCTGCATGTACTGCCTAATAGTTGGATGCTAATACCAAACTCACTTAGTGACACACTCAAAGACAAATCTCTGTAATACCTACAGTAATTGCAAAGATTATAAGCAGTGAGGGAAGTGGAAGGAGGTACCTGCCAGAAACAAGGAGAGAGAAAATACTACTGCAGAGAAAATAGGTCACCATCATGGACTGAAAGTAAGTAATGAGACATCTGACTAAGCTCACAGACTTTCCTTCCTGGTCACTTGCATCTTTAAGCGTATGATCTCACCAGAAAGGGAAGGCATAGAGTCTTGCAGATAGAAGGTAACCATCCTGCATATTGGAGACTGGCCCCCTCACAGTGGTCTCGTACTGTTATTCCATCTGCCTTTGAATCTACTCTCATAATATCTCTATTTTAACAGCCTTTTATCTCTGGCCACAGGGTGACATAATGTGGGAACCAGTTCCCACTCACGGATCCATTCACTCACTCAAACACACAGCTGCTGGCTGTGAAGAAAGCAGGTTCCGGCCATCCCCATCTCTGCTTCTACCCCCAGATTCTCTGCATGTGACAGGGAGATTGTCAGAACCAGATCTCAGCATATGTGGGCTCCAGCCCTGGGTTCCCTGCTTTAGCCTGGTGGGGCCCAGTGTGCCAGCGCTCTGAATCAGGACAGATTTTTGTTAGGGGGTATGGAGGTGGGTCTCCTTCTAATCCTTCTCCATCCTTTTCTTTCCTTAGAGGAGTTAAATCTGAATACAGCTCCTGTTTTTTGGAGCGCTCTTTTTATGGAAGTTAAAGATGGAAATGCCATATGACTCAGCTATTCCACTTTTGGGAATAACCCCCCATAGAGCAAAAATTTACCTCGGTAGCACAAGCACGACCATGTTCATAGCAGCACTATTTACAATAGCAAAGTCATGGAATCAACCCAATTGTCCAACAGTTGACAAGTGGATAAGGAAAATGTGGTACATCTATACAATGAAGTACTACTCAGCAATCAAAAATGATGAATTAATGGAATTTCCTGGGAAAACAATTTTTTAAGTAGTTAACTCATTGTTTGAGGGAAAAGACATAAACAGATTCTATTTTTCCATTATTTCCAAATCTATCTAATTTATAGTGTTCCACCAAATAGCCATGGAACTGAGCCCACATAGTTGTTATTATTTTAACAGAGACTGCATTTTTAAAACACACTGAGGAGAATTGAGCTCTTTTTGACTTCAATAAGGAACATGTTTTTCATTACCATTAACTATACGCGTACCCAACATCCAATAAGTCCCAGCGTGAGCTTTTGCTGTTTTTCTGTCTTAGTTGGTTCTCTCAGTCAGGCGCGTTGACATTAGCACCAGGTATGGCAGCAGGTTCTAACTTGGGAAAGTTGCTTGCAGTCCACACAGACAATGCAGGCCTGCCTGGTCTGTTCCTCCCATGATAGCGTAAATTACAATCCAAGGTGGATCAAACATCCTTTTAAAGTTCTAGTGAACAGATAGTATAGTTTCATAGTTCTCAAATTTCTGAGTTAGTTCATAGGTGGGAATTTTACCTGTTGTGGCCAGATTCTGGGGTCCCAAAAATCAGCAAGGAGCCAATACTGCTACAATTCGCAAGAGGGCTTTATTTACAGGTTTGAACCTAGGCTCATGTCCAACCGACACCAGCATGGTGGCATCGAGCCAGAGAAAGCATGGCCCTTTGTCTGGGAGAAGTTTTTGTAGCTTGCTGGCAAAGGGAGGGATCTTCCAACTTAATAGTTACATGATTGGCTGACATCCAACAGTTTTGGTACACAGGGATTGGCTCCCCCACCCCTGTCCATCCATGAGCAGTTTAAATTGTATCCTGTTTTACCCACAACACCCGGGGACAGCCCATGGACCTCTAGGTAAGGGGAGGAACAGGGAGTGGGGAATTCCAGAAACATTGCTCAGGTAAGCATGTGGGGCCACATTCTAAACTCCTAGCCTGTCTATAGTTAGAGCTACTGGCCACTCTGACTAGATCACATGAGAGATCCACTGGGCCTCATAAGAAAGCTATGTACATGTGGATATACATACATAAAAAGGACTAAAAGAAAACCAAAATTGGGTTTTAGATCTCCTCATTACCCACCTATGTTTTAAGACTCTTGAAGTTGCTCTCCAATTTTTTTAAAATCAGTGTATACATTCTGGCTAACAAGTCTACTTACTACTGTGTGTGACTAGACATAAAATCTTTAGTTGCAATTTGATATAAAGTTAAAAGCAAACTTTTTCTCTAGATCAGAGAGCAGGAAGCTAGTCCTAAAAACCTAAGAACAGATAGAAGGCATACCCAATTTCCAGAAGAATTCTTCCTGCCAGAGACAAAACTTAAATTATATATGGAGGAATTCCTAGCACCTGCCCATGGGCATTTTGGGGACATTCCCCAGAGAACAGGCTTTAGACCTGAATTGGGCAGAAACACCAAGGCCTGATGATTCCTGTATTTTACTTATTTTTCTTATTTATTTTAAATAATGCTATGTCCTTTTTCCAAAAGATGTTTCTTTGAATCCATCTTATCCAAACTGAAAACTAGTCTACCAGATTGGTTGGATTAGGACACGGCATTTAGGGTCTTTAAACTGCAGACTTCTGTCAAATGCTATCTGTATTCCGCCATTTTCTGTAATCTATGGTTTTCACTTTTAACATCTTTGGTGCATCTAAAACCAAAACCATGTGGATGACTTTATAACAGTGCTAAAATATTTTATTCTATTAAGCATAACCCTGGAATATTCGGGCATTCAGGCATGTAAGCAAAGGAATGTCCAAAAAAAATTACTATTAAGTATGTAAGGAATCTCAGTAGTTACTTTGTGACTGGTGAACCTGTCACTTCCCTGATCATTAAAATTTTAGTAAAATCAAAGATTGACAAAAGCCTAGGAAGGAAGTTGAGCACTAAAATTTTGTGTTCCCTTGTCGATTAACATAGAAACAAAGAGGCTTCCCTTTGCTTGCTAAACCCAGGTTCTAATGAGATGTTCAGCCTGGCATTTTTGGGCTTTCTTTTGCTGGATATCAGTAGCAAACTCCTTTTCCCATCAGAGGGAAGCTAAGCTTCAGGCCATTTCATTGGTTCCCAAAGAGCTTGACCCCTGGGCCCTGGGGTTCAGGGGGCAATCCTTCCTCCAGCGGAGACCCCATGTCAGGACAAAGGCCAACCATATTAAAGTGCCCAGTCTGGTCATATTCAAAGCATCTTTCCCATCTTCCCCTGTCGGAAGGGGTCCTGGGTTGATCTGCCTGGGCGTGCCTGATAGTTATTATCTATCCCCTTAGGCAAATGTCAAGTTCTGATTTCTTTGCTTTCTGGTTCTTTCTCTTTTCATTCCTTTCTCTATATTAAGTCCTAGGTCACCTGTCCTATTTTAAAGTCCTTAAAATGGTCCAAAAATAAGTTTAAAGGGGTAATCTGCATCTGTCCCATTTCATCTGTCAGTGGGGCCATAAGACAACACAGAACAAAAAGAAAGGACAAAACAAACGGCTTCTACCTCCAAGACAGAAAAGAAAGTTTTTTGACTGTGGACTATTTAATCACAGTGTCCAACCTCTCCCTTGCAGATGAGGGCTATGCTCCAGATAGGGGCCTATTTCTCGTTATAGATGAGGAACCTGTCCTTCAGATGGGAGTTTGGCTGATGTGGAAGCTGGATGAAATTCCTTTTCACCTTGTCTCTCAAGGGCATTTCTATTGCGAGACAAAGCTTTTCCTGAGCTACTAGCTGGAACTTTTGGTACAGATCTTTATAGTCTCTTAACTTTCTGTCACTTGTTTGCCATTGTTTGTCTAGTTGGGTGGTATTATAACTTAAGACCTTCCTGGGGTCGTCTCTTGTCTAAGATGTATACAGGGCATATCCAGAATACACTACAAGTTGACTCTCTTTCAGGTTGGTAGGACTATGCATTCATATTTTCTAGTTAGTCCCTGGAGACAGGAAGGGGAAATCTATCTTTTTGCTTCAGTTTAGTGATCTGGACTTGGGAAAGGAACAATGGCTCAGCATAGTTCTGTCAATCTTATATAAACCCAGCCACTGACTGAGGTCAGTGCTGTACGCAGCCCGTGGTCATAGAGCCGGGCTCCACCCAACATACTACTCCTGGCATGGTCAGAGGGGCGAGGGCCCCATTAAATGCCACTAGTGTGATGCACTAAAAGGGAGAGTCTATGTCCACACATGCCTGAAGCTTCCTTCATTTCCTATGTTATTCAAACTGTATGGTCATTGTCTCAAACATGAAGCATTTTCTTCAAAGCAAATATTTCTAGGAATTTCCTTTCAATGACTAACAAGAGCTAAAGTCACTTGACCCCACCACACGCCAGACAGTGAGATGGGGTATCCCTCCAGGAGAGTCATTCAAGTGCCAGTCTGGCCACACTCTTTGCAGAGTCATGGGTGATAACTTAGCCACAGTAGGTTCAGCATTTTGTGACTTGCGATTGGATACTAATCCAATCCCACTCTAGTCATATGTTATCACCATGGAAAGCAGAACTGGCCCAATCGAATCCCGTGGCTTTAAGAGATCTTATGGACCTTGCCATGGGAATATAAGCTCTGGGCTGGCAGGTAGGAACTGCCACTGTTTGTAAGTGTTTGTCTAAATATTCAGGCTTCTGTTCGAATTGAGTAAACTCTGTGAGTGTTTTGGTCTGAGATTTCAGGCTTCTGTTCAGAATGGAAACAGCAGCCAGGGTGGCTGGTGACACACCCCATAGTCACAGTGGCTGAGGGGGGCCCAGGAGATGTCTTGGGGTACCCTCGGGTAGTGGTAAATTGGGAAGTGGTCACGTTCAGGTAATTTTGTGTTTGTCGTATGTTTTTTCTGTTGCTTGTGTGGACTCAGATGGACAAAACAATGGGACAGACTGTTTTCAGTCCCTAGACCTGTCTCTAGGACATTAGAAAAAAAAAAACACCAAAATCTGAGTGCTGAGATAGGGAAAAGGAAATTTACCACCCCCTGTTCTGATGAATGGCCCGTTTTCTAGGGCACAATGTTTGTTTTAAAGAAGCTTGATTAAGCCTCTGCCCCCTGCACTGGAGGGACTATAAAAACTGTTTGTTGGGGCGGGGAGGTGGCTCAGGGTTAAGCCTCGCCTGCAAGTGGAAGGTCTTGAGTTTGGATCCTAGACCTCACGTATAGACGCCAAGTGGAAGCGGGGGTGGCCTGCGTTTCTGGTCCTGGTAGGACAGAGCCTGTGAACCTGGGGCAGAGTAAACAAGGAGGAGGTGAGGCCATCCATGGTGGTCCCAAATTCATCCGTGGTTACACACACACACACACACGCACGTACACTTGCATACATGCACAATTGAAAAATAATAATAAAAATGTTTTGTTGTCTTTGATTTTGCCTGTGATGATAAAGGGTTACTTTAAAAGTTCTAACTTGCTTGGTTTCCTACATTTCCTATAATAGTGTGTTATATATTTAAAAAATAACAAAGCTGTGGCCACTTCAAATTTTATTGCATGCTTATGATCATATTTTGGTTTTTGACTCTGTTTATTATTATCATGCTCAATTTAAATGCACGTGCACACTTAAGAAAAACCATTTTGATAAATTAAAAGGCCTGAGAACTTACTGACTAAAATATCTGTTTTTATCTTGATTTATGAAGTTTACAAAAGGTGGTATTGTGTTTTTACCTAGGATCGATAACATCACTTTTGTAATTCCTTTAAAAATTTGTTTTCCCATGTGTAATACCAACATTCTAGCAGCCATCAAGGAAAACTGATTTCTGAGAAATTCATTGGAATTTCTTCATTCTCCTGGTATGTATGAGCTCCTTCCTTGGGGACAAATCTGCTTTCTAATTCCAGGTGCACTCCTGTGTTCTGCTACAATCTTGCTAACTAATCTTATATAATTTTTTTAAGAAGAGGTCTACTGTTATTGCCTCTTTTATAGAACATTTCTTAAAGATATCTAATGTGAAAACAGCAGGAACCACAAGTAAGAAAAGAAAAATATGAAAAAAATATGTATGGTACTTAGCTTTGCAGAAGTTTAAAAGAAGGATGGGATGAGATAATTACTTAGAAAGTTAAACAATATGCAGGAAGTTTATGAGTTGGTTACTTAAAAGAATGTTAAGTATGTTATGAAAGTTTTGGAATGTTAGGTTTATGAAAAGACTGAAAATTAGAAATGATGATAAAGGAACTATTATGCTTCTTCCATACTACAAAAGAAAAGACATTGAACCCAGAAATTAGAAATTAAGAATTAAGCTTCATGTATCCAAATGTATTTCAATGTCTGTTTTGCTTAAATAGGAATGTGGTTACAAGGACCTGCAGCAGCTGGCAGGGCCCTCATCTGCTTCCGGAAGGTGGGTTCCCAGAGAACAGGGCTCTGTTCAGGGTCAGACCAAAAGGAGAAGCCGAGGCCCCCACCACAGGTGCAGCTTGGAACAGACTCAAGGCCAGCTGTTAAACCAATCCTGCTCACCTTTTGGAGCAGGCTTCTCCAGCAGGAGGAAGAAAAGGGCACTTTGAAAAGGGGAGGAAATGTCTTTAATCTCTGTGTGAATGTGTGAGTGAATGTTGGCCTGAGGTGGGAAACCTGTCCACACCTCTGTGCTTGAGTTTGG